>PVLA01000177.1:0-305000 GCA_004027455.1 Hydrochoerus hydrochaeris | reverse complement strand
CAAATAATGAATCAATTATCATTAAATTAATAAATAAAACTCATACAAATCAGAAATCTGTTTCTGTATACTAACTTTAAGGTCAATAAATAATGGCATGCTCAACTTACATCCACCTCATTCATGGGAACAAATCTAGTACTATATGTATATATTCAAGTATAGAGACAGAAGATGAGAGAAAGTTACATGAGTGAATTGTAAATATATAGATACATCTATGCAGGTACATATAGTGGAAGTCATATATTACAGATGTATAGTCACACATGTCTAAATATATGTAATATGTTTAGATGGGCCATTGATTTAATAAGCATAAGTGTCTGTAGATACTAAAAATAAATAAATCATATAATTTGAATATATCTGAGTGCACCAAAATCCATAGATGATCATGCTTGTCATGTGATTAAATGCTTCACTGTGGTCCTGGGACTTCCAGGACATCTCTAGATCGAAATCACACTGATACCATTTGACTGATGTAAAGCTAAAAATATCTGACAAATTAAAATTCTTCATTGAAGTTCTATTATCATATAAAATTCTTTTGTCAAGTTCAGTTAATATTTCAAGAAGTATAGAAAAAGAGCATGAAAACAAATTTCAGACTATAATTTTGCTGAGAGAACATTTAATAAAATTTATTTTTTGTTTGGTAAACATACTATTAAAATGAACATTGGGTAAATACTAAATAGCTCTGAATTACTGAATAGAAAAAAATCAATAATATCTGACTAAACATCCTCATATACTGCATATCTAAGACAAATATAGTAACTATAAGAGGACTTAGCTCTTCATAAAAATGAATTATTCTCAATATCTTGAAAAATCAAATCAATTAAAATATAGTACTTAAGAAGTAAGCCTTATAAGAAAATTCTGCAACATCTATTAATCCTTTTTGGCTAAAGACAGATACAGAGTTAAATGTTTTTACATTAAATTAGCTTTCATGGATTTCTTTGGATTCTTCAGAATCTGTTCAGGGTCAAAGCATACTACATGTGTATGTTACCGTGTGCTAGACATGCCCAGAACCTTGGGTATTGATTAGGACTGTGGTGGTCACTTTTTCCTCATCACCGGATCTTTGAACTTCTGGGAGTTCCTTGCCAGCCTCTCTCTAAGTCTGCAACAGGAAATATGGTTTTTCTTTCTTTAAATTCCTCAAGCTGGCCGGAGATGTAGCTCACTGGCCCAGCACCTGCCCAGCAACGACGAGATCTTGAGTTCGATTCCTAGTACTAAATTCTTCAACACTGTAAGCAACAAAATGCCTATTTAGCATTTTTTAAATAAAAGAAACATTATCATTTAACATTGTTCCCTACATTTTGGTGTTATGACTGACATAAAATATAAAATCTTTTTTCTGGGGAAAGTGTGATTGGAAAGCACACATTAGGACCCTGTCATGTTTTATGTCAGCGGCCTCATGCAATTATGCGTTTGTGATTGGTTTATTGTCTAGCGCTCGGATTGGTGGTGTGAGTGCTAGACCCGCCTAGGGGTGGAGCCAGGATATGATGGATTGGTGGGAAGAAGGTGTGTCTCTCTCTTGATAGTTTGCACCTTGCTGTTTGCAGCAGCCATGAATGCAGCCCGCCATGTCACCCTGCTTCGGAGCCAACTGAGTGTGGACTGAAACCTCCAAGCACTATACCTCTCCTTCCCTAACTTTGGGATTCAGGTATTTTGTCCCAGGAATAAGTAAAAAGTAGTTAAGACAGACCTCGATGTCACTGTTTCTAGAAGAAACCTTTTACCCTCGTGGCCTCCCCTGATGATCAATCATCCAGAAGCCAATTCTTTATGGCCCGGATGGGTGAAATTGATTATTCCTCAAATAATTGCAGTTTTGAACCTAGATTGTACCATACAAAGTAAGAGGCAGGGATCCAGCAGCATACAAGCATCCAGGGGGTTCCCATGGAGCTCCTAGCCTAGTGCACGGAGACACATAGCAATAAATACGGAAAGCATCAGAGCATCATAATCATATCAATACATCAGCAGCATGGCAGTCAGTAAATGGTAGCTGCTATGATTACCAGTGGCTGCAGTATTAGTCAAGATAGGCTTGGGGGAAATAATTAAATTATTTCTTTTTAATTTCCAGATCATTCAGTTTATATTTACTCTGCCTTGAACTCAAAGTTCATTTCCAAAGTTCAGTCATGAATTGAAAAAAAAAGGATTGGATGATTCCAAATGGCTCCAACTGTACAAATATAGATCCCATAATGAAAGTGATTGTTATCATCAGTTGATTTCATTAGAGAGAAGAATGAGCTGAAAAGTCAGATGAGTGTCCCATGGATGAGAATTTACTTGCACATTAAATATTAAATAAGAAATTTCTGGAGCAATTCAGCACTGCTCAACCGGTGTTTCTCTCGCTCTTTTTATTTGATGTGTAGACATGGCTGTAGCTGAGAGCAGATTTTGTTTCTTGCTTCTGAGCCTCTGCCCTTCCATGTGTCTTGTCCAGTATAATAATTAATATTAATTAACAAACTTACATTTTAGGAGGAATAACTGATAGGTGAGTTAAGCAAACAAATGTGATTTTCCATCCTCAGCACCTATAATTATGGTCACAGCCTAACTCTTATTATTCCTCTTAAAAGTTATTAAAACATGCAAACATTCTTTTCCTACATTAATTAGAGGCCTGCCCTCATTTTCCAGTACATAGCTGGCTACCTTGCAAGTTAAATAACTCTAATTATTAAGATTCAAAACATTACATGTATCAGTGAAGGCAATTAAAGTGATTTGAATATTATTAAATGAAAATGAACTATTTCTGTTTCAAAAAACTAAATAAATATGCTCAAGGATTTTATATTGTTAAATTACCTCACAGTAATTGGACAATTCAATAAAATAAAGTGAATGCAATAAATAATTTTAATTCATAATAGCATCGTGTAATGTGCTTATTTGCATTACTTGGATAAAGAATGCTTCAGAATGCTTGGGTAAATATTAACCAGACCCTAAAGGGGTCAGTGTAGTTTATTATACCTTTCGACTTCCAGTTTATGAGTTATAGCCCTTTACTATGGTTGAATTGGCCGGGCACCAGTTTTGGATCCTTCTAAGCATTCCTAACCCCTGCCTTTTTACCATGTGAGGGAATCCGCATGTATGAGATCAAAGAATCTGTCTGGGATCTTCCTAAAGCAGAATTTGATTTCTCCCAATGGTGCTCTGTGTCATGTGGTTGTGAGTAGAGAAATGAAACCCTGGTGCTCCGTGCTCAGTGCATTGGATGAGGGCATTATTAGTTGTGCAGACCTCAAATGTTTTCCTTCTCTAGCTGTGCTTTCTCTGTGCCCCAATGGTCACAGATACTCAATGGGATGGAAAGAGAGCTTCAGACTGGAGAATCAACAGTAGCCAGAGAGGCCCCTCAACCAGTCGTACTGACCTTTTGGACATGTAGCTAGATGGCTCATATTTGATGACTTTTGGATTACACCAAAAGAAAAATATGGAAAATTTTAGCTAAACTCTGCAGAGAAATGGTTTCCAATCAAAATGGAGTGGGCAGTTCGTAACATGACCTTGGGTTGAAGATATTTTGAAATTAATAAAAAATGTTTCTACAAATGAATTTACATCATATTTAATGAGAGGAACAACTATTGCTTGTAACTTGGGTAAATGTGAATACTGCAAAACTGAAATGTATTTATGTAACTGTTTAACTGTTCTGAGGGGTCAGGGCCCTGAGCGCATATACACTTGAAGAGTTTCCTCCTCAGTCTTCCTTTCGTTTGTAACAATACCCCCAGCTCAAGGAACTGCTCCAATTTAACGCTCCAACTTCCCTGATCAACTTTCTTGTTCTGCTGTACTAGTCTCTAACTTCTGCTAGTTGATCCCATTCTAATGCCAGCCCCATTGGCTTCCTTGCTCTAACTGTCCTTGGTCACCCTCTGGAACTTGTAATATTACAGTTTTCTGAAAGAAGCTGCATGAGTAGACTTCTCATCTGCAAGCTATATATATATATATATTTCACAGAAGCAGAACTGTTGAATCTCATTTTTTGCAAGTAATGTTTTAAAGTTCAAAAGTTATTTTTACACTTACAGTTTTATCATTTAGAAAAACTTATAGGTTTTGATGACCGTAAATATTTTATGAAATAATCCATTCTTAGATATCAAGATCAACATGCATTAAGAAAGGAAACATTAAAAGTCATAGCCATAACCCTGAGAAAGAATTTATTAGCTTCTTTGATGACTAAAAAATTTTAATACCCTCCAGACTGATTTCAACAATGTCACTGAGTGTCTTCTCTGTTTACAAACTCTTAGACTTCCCTAGTTTGTGAGGTATTGGGTGTGGCCCACTAATAAATGTGATATTTAAGAATTTAAAAATCATTTCCTTCCAAAAATACTATCATGAATCCAATCCTGGCTATCGACTTATTGAAGGACCCACTACTGTTAGCTTAAAATTTATAAACTGGGAAATTTTCTTCTAACTAATGAATATTTGGTCTAATTCTTTGAAAGTCAATACTGTTCAAATTATTTAAATTTCAATATTACTCAAAGTTGTTCAATGAATGTATGGGTAAATTAAATTCTAGCTGGGGATTTAGCTCAATGGCACAGCAGCTGCCTGGCAAGTGTAAGGTCCTGAGTTCATTTCCTGGTACCAAAAGAAAAAAAAAAAAGCATTAAATTCTGCAAAAACACTCTTCAAACATTTACAGAAATTTAGTGTCATAGAGGCTGACCAGCTTTTGAGCAGGAAGAAAAAAAGCAAAATGGACAAACAAAACCCTTAAGTTTTTATGTATTCTATGTTTTTATTGCTGAATCGTGGTGCTATTTTTTGGTCATTAAGGAGTTTTCACACTAGGCAGTAAATACACTGTGTGCTTTATTGTATGATGTAATATCTCTAAAATCATTCATCTAATATGCATTTCTGTTCATTTTATAGAAAAGTGAAGAACACATGTACATGCATTGTTTGCACAATACTTCTCAAAGTAAGATATGTTTCACAATGCGTCTTAGATACTTCAGAATTCTTTTTTCAGGAAAAGAGATAACAGAGGAATTGAAGCATTTATCAAAGGGTGGGACCTGGCGACATGCCCTGCTGAGACCGGAGAACTATCCCTTTGACCGTAAATCTAATAAAGAGCACTGCCTTTGTCTTGGCTCATCTGACATTTGTGTGATATTGAGCTTGGGCTTCACTAGCTTTTTTGTGTTGGGCAGGAGAAAGAATGTTATATGCTTGCATTTAGACATTTTTTAAGTGTAAAACAAAGTTTCAATAATATTTTGTTCTATAGACTATAAGTGAACAGAGAATACTCAGTAATTACATTACAAAAAATTAATCAGTCCAGTGAAGATCACGGCATTGGAGTCAGTTTCACTGACTTTATTTAAACAGTATCTCACTCTGCATTGTCACCCGTGCCAAGTTCTTAACACTCCACAGATCAATCTTCTATTTCTAGAACAGAGACAAGGATAAAAATCAATTCTAGAATTAAACTCTTATATTTATAGCCAAGTGAATTTTGATAAAAGAGACCAAACTTTACATGTGGGAGGGAATAGCTAGTCAATAAATAGTGCTATGGAAATCTGATATCCATATACAAGGGGAGGTTGGGTCCCTATCTCGTGTAATGTACGACAAGATTGATTGAAAATGATCAATTCGTTTCAAGATAAAAAGAGAAAAGAATTACAACTACTAAATGCTTACAAGGAAACCTAGGAGCAAAGCTTCAGATCTTAGCTTATGCAGTTTTTTTTAGATTTGGCAACATAACATAAGCATCAATGGAAAAAAAAAACAAAATTTGGATTAATCAAATTAAAAACTATTTTTTTAATTTTGAAGGATTTGATTAAAAAGGAAAGAGAGCTGTTAGGATTGGTGGTACAGGTCTATAATCCCAACCATGCAGGATGCAAAAGCAGAAGGGTCACAGGTTGATCCCAGCCTGTGAAACTTAGGAAACTGTGTCACAAAAAATTAATTTATTTGTTAACTAACTAAATGAAAGGGGTACAGGTCAGTGAGAAACTGCTTGCCTAGAACTTTGATGTGCTGGATTTAATCTCCAACAATGAGTAAGAGAACAAGAGAGATAAAGAGGAAGATGAGAAAGAGGAAACAACCCACATATAAGAGAAAACTTTTGCATTCATACAGTGGATGCAAGTATCTAAAATGCATAAAGAAATTTTACAAGTAAACAGCCAAATGTAAAAGTGACTCAATTATAAATTTGTTAAAGAAGTTTAATCTGCATTTCTCCATATAAAATATACAAGTTGCCCAGAACCACATAAAATACATTTACCATTATTGGTTAGTAGGGAAACGTATCAACCATCACTGATGATTTACACAAAGGAAGATAGCTATATTAAAGTGATAAATAATGGAACATGTTGGCCAGGATATGGAAAACTTGGGGTCCTTACACCCTGATGGTGGAAATGTGAAGTGTTATAGCTTGCATGAAAAACAATGTGACAATTCCTCAAAACACTAACTAAAGTTAATACATGATCCTTAATTCCATCCCTAGATACACAGCCCATAAAACTGATCTGTCCACACAAAAATTTACACTTGAATGTTCTTAGCATCATCAATAATAACCAAAAAGTAAAAATAAACCAAACATCCATTAATTGATAAAGGAATAAAAAAATGTAACTTATCTATTGGATGGAAAGTTACTTGGTGATAGAATATATGATATACTTAATATACATTATGCACTTATTTAGTGCACTGATATGTCACAATTTTATTAAGTTTGAAAATATTAAAAGGGAACCAGGCACCAAACATGACATTTTATGACTCCATTTATATGCAGTGCCCAGAGTGCAAAAATCTATAAAAATAGTGCAGGGCCAGGGATTTAGCTCAGTGGCGTAAGTGCCTGCCTTGCAAGCATGAGCTTGGAAGTTTGATTTCTAGTACAAAAAAAGAAAAAAAAATACAGATTATTGGTCATGGGAGATAAGTAGAAATACTAATAAATATGACATTTATTTCTGAGATGATGAAAATATGGTAATGAGTGCATAATTTTTGGACAGGTTAAAAATGAGCATTTTGTGGACAAAAATAGAAATTTTGTATCAAGATAGATGTTTAATAAAAAAAAGTCTACTGAAACATTTGATTCTGAGAATGAAATTAAATAATATATGAAATTAGAAGCACTGGCCCAAGGAAATATTAAGCACTCACTAAGATTAACTGATAACATTGATAATAATAATGACAAAAACTTGGATCAATTGAAGTATATAAGTAGGAAGTAAAATGACAAATGAATTAAAACTGAAACACACATTACCCTTATTTCTCCTCCCAAGTCTTCCAACGAGTCCTACCAAGTCCTACCACGAAAAGCATAGATACAGCTATGGGCTATTGACAGCTGATTCCTATACATTTTAGTACATTGTCTACGAATTATTTAATATGAGTAATTTTAATTATTTCTTTTCAAAACTAGAACTTATTAAGGGATTTAAATTTTCATTAAGGATAGTTATTTGTATTTAACAAGTTAAACAGTTTTAGTTATCAAGATCCTATAGTCCTGATTAAACAAATCAGGTGGTACTTTAATAATTACTTAATTTCTTTGGTTTTATTTTCCTTATCTGTAAAGTGTGGGGTACTAATGCCTATAAGCTTTAAGAGAAAGTGCTGCTCTGCCTTCAAAGTATCTAATGACGTTCTTGTTACATCGTATCTGCTTACACTGCTGTTCCTAATCCTGCAACAGTACTCTAAAGAGCCCCGGTTCCCATTTGAGTGTAGCTTCTCTTGCTCTGAGCTATCAAGCATGACTTACTTTGGAAGGAAACCTAGTATTCAAGAAAAATACCAAAAGATTGGTGTTCTAAATTCTAAATGCCTGTTCTGCATTAGCTTTTTCTGGGTTTGTTGTTTGTGTGTTTCCCTACTTGGGAATAGTTACAGATATATGAACAAGAGATTCCCGCTGGGAGACGGTGACAACATGAGGAATAAATACATCCTAGGCCTCTCGGGATGTCCAGAGCTGTTCGCTGTCGTTAAGATGCACTGCGCACATGCCTTGCAGGAGTTGGAGCTCTGCTGGCTTTTGGAAAGTTCGGTCTACGGCAGCAGGATTGTCATAACAAGAGACAAGCAAACAGGACTCCTGGTGGTGCTGAAAGAGGGTAGCGTGCAGGAATTCCAGACGGAGATCTGTTTCTTACAGATTTTCCAAAAGTGTATGCACTTCTCACTCATTGGTAGCAAAGAGAATGTATAGTGCCCAGAAGAGGGGGAAAGAATCTTGGGTTGTTTTTGTTTGTTTGTTTGTTTTGTTTTAAATGTTTTAAAACTCCATCACAAGGAGTGGGAATACACGTTTGCCTCTGGTCCCATGGGTGTGATGAGGAAGCTCTTAAACCATTTTGTATGGCTACAAAAACACATTCTTTCCTCCTGTTGTTAACTGAGCTATCTCCTGAAGGCCCCACCTGTAGACTCCATATGCACATGAACCTGAAAAGTATGTTCACAATACGTGAAGTTTGGGGGTCGTATTGAACCGTAGCCAATGGCAAGCAAGAAAGAAATAGATTTACATTTTGGAAAATTGTTAAACTTTTAGGTAAATCAGGCAGTATGCTTCACCCCAAAAGGAATCTTCTTAGCTCGGAGCTGTGCAGAATAGCAAACTAGCAAGAGTGGTCCTGATAACCTCTCCTTGCTGCGTTCTTACCCTCCTTGTTCCCATCCCTCCCTTTCGAATTTCTGAAGAAAAAAGCAAGTGTAATTGTTGAAGGAGTGTGGAAAGTGTAATGTGCCTAATGCCACCATATTACCATTGTAGAAGATGATTGATGTTAAAGAATGAAGCTAAATGTTTTGGCCAAAATAATTTATTTGATTAAATGTGAAGAATTTAAGATGAATTGAGCCACCTCCCTACCTCCCACTAATCCATCCCTTCCTTCCATAACCCTTGATTAAGCACATGCTCAGAACTGACCATGTTAGTCTGAGTTCACGATGAAAATGATGTGTTCATCATTCTGATGTGATACCCAGGCTCATGCGATGGAAGACGCATAAAAGCCAAACTTCATTTCTTACTGTTCTTAGATGAGCGCTGCTGAAGCAAACACGAACATTTTCATTTACTCTTCTTATTAGGACCTAAATAATAATCATAATTCCCAAGGGAGAACATGTTTAGCGGATTTGCAGTTCAGGAAACTTCCCTGGACTAATCTAAGCCCTTTTTGTTATAGTTTTCAACACCTTTCGTTCCTTTGTGTATAATTAGCAACTGCTTTGAAAGCTTGCAAACATTGGAATTCAGGCTTGTCAGGAGGACTATTAATGGTTGATAGTCTTTTCCCAGCAGTGCCTAAGTGTAAAAGCTGTTGTCTTTTGATATAGAAACTTCATCACAAGATTTAATTAGCATCTTAAGTATAAATCTTTTCATCACAGTCTCCCACCTGCTTATTGAAAGCATTTCTATATCTTACTCAACTTATAGAATAAAGGCAGTTTTGTAAAAAGATATTTTATAAATGTTGGTAATGAATATGAAGACCCTATTTGTTTTGTTTGGAATAGACATTCAAGTAAACCTAGAACATATAAGAGCTTAAAGAGACACATAATATTTTGCCAGGTATTTATTATAATGCTAAGGTAAGCAATCAAGTGACAACGATTTTCTAAAATATGGAGAACTTCCCTATTCTCCAGTGTTTTTCACATATTAAATATAATATTAATGTGATTAATTAGTGGCTTGTGAGTCATTTCCCTAGAACTTTGGAGATTTTATTGCACATTTCAGTTTTTATGTGCAAGCTTCATGTGTTTTAAATTCACCCAGATCCTCTTACTTACAGTTGAATTGCTAATTTTGTGTTTTACTACAGAAATTTGAAAAAGTGCTAATGTGCAATATTTTTATAATAAAAAAATTCTAAGAAAATAAATCTAAACAAGTAGAAATCCTGCAAGAAACATTTCTATGTGAGTCAGGTCTGGGGGGAGAATTGTAAGCTGGCATTCTTCCCACTTCTGCAGGGATTCTTAATTTGTTCTACTATAAAATAATGTGAGTGTTCTCCCTAGCCATAAGTGCCTCACCAGTTTGAAATGCAGGAAGTGTAATTAGACTTGAAGCTGAAAAGGAAGGTACCTTGGAGAGTCCTGGCTCTTATTAGCTGTAGAGCTAGGGACAAACAGATGCCACAGACCATTTGAGGACTGTTTTCCTAGATGATGCTAATTGTTTACTGTGCTCATTATTCTGTGACACCCTCAGAATTACCAGGTGGGGAGAAGTCAGCCTAAAATTACCAATCTCCGCCTAAGACAAACTCACACTGCCGTCATGGAAGGATATTTTGGCCAAGGCAGAGGAATTCAGTCCATTTATGGTTTTGTGAAGAAAGAGTAAGAAAGTAACTTGGCAATTCTTTTGGCATGTAAAAGTGGGGCCTTCCAGAAATCATTTCAGATTCTTGTGCATCGTTTCAAATACATAGCATGAAGTGTTTCAAGGAAGAAATAAAACCCAGGCAATTTCCATGTGAATTTACATCATTCACCAAGCAATTGATTTGACTGATTTGGACCCTATAGATGTTTAATAAGTACAGGATTTGGACCCTATAGATGTTTAATAAGATCTTTAAGCCTTTTTAGGGGGCTTGGGAACCAAATGGTATTTGAATTAGGTCAACACAAATTGTAAAGTACCCTTAGTTTTCAAATTCTGCAATTCTAATCATTTTACCAGATTTTGATGATTTAATTAACAAGTAATCAAAATATCAATTTAAGAATATTTGGATGAATAAATTGTTCATTGGAATATTCAATACATAATGATCAACATACATAATGGTCAACAATGCTGTAATATTAAACTTCAAGTGAATACCCTGTACACATGGAGTAGTAGAGGTTGAACAATGTGAAACTCTTTTAAACAATTAGATACCAACCTCTCCTAAGAAATGAGGGGAAATATCAATCTTCCTTGAGAAAAAAAAAAAACAGAATTAACAATTCCAAGCAAGAAATAAGGTAGTGACAACAGAAGGTAGGGAAGTGATGAGCAATTAAAGCAAGTATTAAGACAAATACAAAGTAGGGAGCCAGTGAACTAAACTATACTCAGTGGACTTCAAGGGAACCCACAGAGAAACAGGGCACTTTCATTTAATTGATTGACAAAAACATAAAGATGAAATGGTATTATGGTTAAAGACATAAAAGAGTCATAATACCCAAGAGTAAAGAAAAGCATTTGAATTAGGTGGTTTTTGATTTTTGATTTTCCTCAGGAACTTTATCTAACTGAGATCTTCCTTGTGTCTAATAAAAGTAGTAAACCATTTGTGTTATATGTGGTCATCAAACTGAGTCAATATTAACTTTAAGGAAATATTTCCTTTAAGCACTTTCAGTGGAGAGCATACTTTATTGCATAATCTGTAATTACCTTTAAGCTAGATAGACCATATTTTTTCTGGACAATTTGCCAAATGTGGTTGACTTACAATCTGCATCAGTTTCCCGTTAAACAAACACACAAACAAAAAATCAGCCATTTCAGTTTTTTATGAACAGCAGTTCCAAACATAGTCAATACTATTGCCAGTGCTCCTAACAATGGTGAAAGTTTAATGTTTTAATAATTTCATACATGTATTGAGTATTTCACTGTAGAAAATTATTTTTATTATTCTCTAAAATGTCTAAAGTTTTAAAATTACATTGGCAGGGTTCTTTCTCTTTCTTTCTTTCTTTCTTTCTTTCTTTCTTTCTTTCTTTCTTTCTTTTTTTTCTTTGAGACAGGTTCTCCCTATGCAGTTCAAGCTGGCCTTGAGCTCACTTTGTAGCCCAGGCTGGTCTTGAACTTGCAGCGATTCTCCTGCCTCAGACTCCCGAGTGCTGGGATTGTAGGCATCGGCCACCACGCCACCCTTGTTCTCTATTCTGAATGGAGCATGATTCCCAATGGAACATAATGGATACATTCTACAGTGGTGGCCCTGAATGCAGGAGGTAATGGCGTGTTTAGCATTTACCCAACAAAGGCTTTATGTACAGTAGAACTGAGGCCCAGAAAGAGTGTTGCTCAGAGACCAAACTGAAACAAAGGGGAAACTACACATTTGAACTTACATATGCTGAGCTGAATTAAAAGTGAATATTGTGTCTATAACTGAACGTTTGTTATGATGAGTACATTTCTGTATCTATATAGCTGAGATACCTTACATGGATTTTCTGTAGCCATTGCAATAGTCAGCATAGGTGATATGGCTTACAAACCAAATAACAGAAACTTTCAGGGCAAAGGAATTTACTTACTATCACACAGGAAGCTTTACCTGTAAACTCCTCCAATTCTGGACTGAGAACCACTGAAACTAAATCTTCCCAAAGGGAAAAACATGCTTTTTTCTTCTCCCAAAGATGATGATATTTTAGTATATGGAGCTGAAAACCTGTAACCCTAGCTGGTGGGTGGGGAGGTAGCAGTGATACTAAAGATAGGTCCCTTTTAAGCGTTATTAAATTTCACAGCGTCTGTTTAATTTTTAAGGAACTAAAATTTTTACCCATTGTGTTTGCAAGAACATCAGCCATGAAAGATTCAGTGATCTTATGGGAAACATTCTCTTCCCTAAATGAAAAAATAAATTCCCTGTTAACTCTCTTGAAAGGTCTTCTAATTGAGGAAATCCGCTCTTCCCTCAAAGCACGTGGGCAGTTCCCATTAATAATAAAGCCCTTAGGGGGAAAATAATTCCCTACGATGCTATAAAATGTTCAAACGGGATGAAATCTTCTGGCGAGCTTTATACTGACTCTGAGTTTTGATATAAGCAACTGACTGTGCTTTTCAGGGCAAAGAGGACAATTTTTATCAGCAGTTACACAACTCACTGCATTAATGGAAAGGACTACACGTGAAAGTCAACAGATTTAAATTGCACCCCCAACTATAAAGCAAGGTTTGTGTCTGTTTATTTAAATGACAGTCCATCTTCCTGCCATACCGAGGGTCCAAGTGCCTAGGAAAAGTGAGATAACAGCGCTCTTGAATCCCACAGGAAAGCACCATGATTCCGAGAGCATATTCCCAAATGGTGTTAGTGTGAGAACATCTGTCAGTTACAGATTAATTTTCTTCACAAATTTTCTACCTTTGCAAACGTCTGCAGCTGCAATGTATTTCTCTATAATGCAGATTACAGAGATCAACGGGTTTATCAGGCGTGCTAAGAACTGCCTGCTTTCTACAGTATCCAGATATAGCTGAAATAGCAAGATTAAGTACATACCCTGAAAACCACCAGCGAAAAGCAGTTTGGAGGAGGAAACATTCAAACAAGGACACATTAGGTCTAAAATGATTCAGCGGGGGAACTCACTTGTGGTCTGCCGCATCGTTTCAATAGGGGAAAGTCACATGATCCTCGTTGTATTCAGGAAACATTTAGAGCAATCTAGTTATCCACACACAGTTAGATAGTGCTTTCTCCTTCCAAGTTAATAGTCACTAATCAAATGAAAACAAACTGAGCAGATGCACCTTGCAGAATCTTTGTTTAAACTGGTTTATTTATAATTTTATACTTAAATATTCTGTATATTTAAAGATAGACACACACAATAACAGATCAGTTCAAAACGTGTGAATGTAGAAATCTGTGTTGAATCCTAATTGCCTGGCAATGAACTGGTGGAATGTATTTTGTACTAAGGTTTGAGACTCTTCAGGCCAGGTACACACAGGTGCCAGAGGGCTGATGGTGTAGGCGGAGTGGAGAGCAGAGTGCTCTGTGTCAGTGGTACCCTTATTTTAAGCTCAATTTGTCCGGAAGCAGATACTGCACTCTTTGAACTGTCGTTCTCCTTTTCCTCATTTTCATGATTGCTTTTTGCATTATACCCTACCTGTCCTAAACAAAACAAAACAAAACAAAAAAACCCTGCATATTTGGGGGAACTTATCATCTATCATATTTTCTAGAAACTATGATTTCCTTGAAATTTAAAATATGCTGTGCTGTAGGAAGAATTCTGACCAAACAGAACTCTTGGAAAATCCTTTGTATATAAAACAAATGTGACTGAGATACCAAAAGAAGGTGAGTCCACAAACCGAATTTCTTGTATATAAAAGCATTTACAACACTCACCTTGGCCTATGCTGTTTTCTCTTCTAACACTGGCTATCTGACATACTGATTTTATGGAATTTTAATAATATTCAGTATACTTTGGAAATTAAATGTAAATATTAGTCAATGTTAATAATTAAATAAACATTTATCCTCAATCTGTTTTTCTTCTCCTTATTGTGGCATGATAATATGAGACTTTAAGGAAAATGCTACCGCTGTAAGCAGAAGTCTTGTCGAAAGCTCTTAACCTTTTTTTGAGATGTCACATTTATGGATAGGAAAAAGCATATGTATGCACACAGCCAAAATTGAAGGCGGTAGTAGGTTATCTTGGTGGGAAGCTGAAATATAATATTTTACTGGAGGGTAAAAGAGTACTTTGAAAAGCTCTCTTGAAAGTATAAGGATTTCTATCTATATGAAAGAGCTTGGAGCTCATTTCAAAGGAATTTTAAAAAATCAAAACAAAATTCATCAAGAACCAGAGAATCTTTGCTCCTATTTACACTAGCTTAGGACAAGATTTGTTTTGGTAATTGGGAATATAACCATTTTTGTCTCCAGATAAGACATTTTTAAATGAATTGAAATAATGTCGATCAACCCAAGAAAAATAGTACAAATGATATTTTAAAATACAGGTAAACTTATTTGAAGCATGTGTCTTTATTTTATAGGAAAGATAAGTAACAATAAAACCATAGACTTTTTTGTTCATAAAAGAATTAATTTTCACTTGGAAGCATATCTTCAAAGATTTCCCTATTGATAAATGAGTAATTTTGAAACATGAGGCCTTAAATAACTCTTTATTGTAAAGTCTTGAAATTTAAAGTTAAAATGATATTTTATGAAATATTATTGAAAAAGAAATATACTTCAGATTATGACCCTTTTGATAATATTTCAAAAGAAGCAATATTAAGGTTAATATATTTTGCTGGTTTGAAAAAGGGTTTCTTTCTATAAAACTCATAAGAAATTTCAGTTTCTTAGGCTAGCATTGAAAGTAATTTCATACATAAGTTTTCATTAGTCCTTAATATTTTTAAGTGGACCATTAGAAAAGAAAATCTGTTAGGTGTTTTACAATTTTATTGTCTATAAATTGCTTTTCAATTTGAAAATAATGGCTCAAATTTTATTCAATGCTTTTTCTGAACACAGATGTAAAAAAAATATTATCTGTTCCCAAGAAGTGTTCTGAATGTCATGTTAAAAACCTGGCATTTGTACGATTTTTGTGAAATGCTTTAGTAAAGAGCAAAAAGTTTAGATGTTTTTCCTAGAGAAAAAAAACCAGTTTTTATAATTTATGGGTGAACCATAACTTTTGGCATATATAGAAAATTCCAAAATCTTGAGGAAGGAAATTTATTTTGTATTTATTGTGTTCTATTTAATTAGCTTTTCACCTAACTTGTAACTATGATCAATAAGAAAGTTCTTACATGGTTTATTGGCCTTTTTGAAACTGTCTGAACTGAGCCAATTTGCTGATGGGTATTATTACTAATTTTTTTGATAAATTAACCCTAATCTTTAAAAATGATTCTCTTCTCTTTTTAGTGAATTCACTGCGAGCTCCAAACCTATTTCATTTAGGTCTTTTGTTAACCCTCAATTCTATGCCAACAACAATAACAAAAAAGTACATTTCATTACTCATCAATCTTTGCCCATTTTCATCATTTTTTGCTGGTCAGTAGGTTGGGTTTGCATAAGTTTTCAGGTTTTGATCTATATATAATATACTTTGTAATTAGAGAAAAGGTATTTATTTTATTGTTCCAAATATACCTCTTATTAATGGAATTTACTGACAGATGTGATATTGGTCTAAGTTACTTTCTATTTTCCTTTTGTTGGTGCAACTCAGACCATTGGATACATGGGCAGGTACCAAACATTTTAATACACATTAACTGCCTGGAGTTTTTCATTCCTTGGCTTTGTTCTTGATAATTGCAACTAGTTTAGCATTCTCTGAAATACCATGCATTTCAAGATTACTGTATTCCTAGCTATTTTTCATTGATAATGAGCAATTTAATATATTTAATTAATACTAGATATTTTCCCAATGGAAAATATTTTGTCAAAGTAAAATGGCAAAACTTGACTTTACAGGTAGAAACCTGCCCGAGAGTAGAGGTTTATTCACAGAGCTCTAGACCATGTGTATTAACATTCTTGAAAACTTAGTACTATGAAGTTCTCCAGATTTATACTGGAGTATCAATCAGATGCTCAGGAACTGAGCCCCACACTGTATTGTAACAAGCCTTCAGGTGGCTGCAGTTAATGTAAGAGCCTATGAATCAAAGCAGAGAAGGATAATGAAAGCCCTTCATTCTCAGGGCACTAATCTGTGCTCAAAATCTTCAGGATGGAGGCAAATTTCTGTGTGTTCCAAAAAGAAAGCACTAAAGAACTGGCTTGATTTGAGATTACTTATTGACTTAAACACTTCTCAATCACTTCTTTCCCCTTTACCCACAAAACAAAATTAAAATATTAAGAGTGAGTTTCTTCTAGTGCTTGAAATTATCACCAGGAGGAGGAAATGACTTTACAGTCTTCTAATTAGACTTAGGAAGACCAAAGACTGTAAATCATGATCTTGACATGTCTAAATGAAGTCTAAATGAAGTTCAGGCCATGACAGACTGTGGTATATTTTCCTGCTGTCCTTAAATTATAATAAAAATTTACGAGATAACCTCCACCAAGAACTAAGGAATCCATCCTTACACTCAGGACAGCTTAGCAGAATGTTGAGATTCTGGAGCCAAGAACTGTGTTCTGGGGCAAATAACCCCAAGATTTTTATTTAGTTTCTTACTAATGCAATGCATATTTATTGTCAAATGTATAAATAATAAGCTGCAACTGTAGTTTCACTCTTTTGTCTTTTTCTCTTCTAGTTTGCTGGTCACTAACCAGAAACTCTGCTCCTCCCAATTCACAGGTCAAAGTCCTAACCCCAGAATGGTCAGTATGTGACTATGTCTGGAGACAGGGATCTTTTTAGAGGTAAATAAAGTTCCACAAAGTCAGGAGTGTGAAGCCTAATCCCAAATGACTGGCTACCCTCTACAGAGACCAGGACAGGCATAGACTAGTGGGAGGACTGTGAGAAAACAGACGGCTAAGGCATCTAGAAGCCAAGGAAGCAGAAGCCAAGGAAGCAGTCCTCCTCCTCGGCAGAAAACAAAGCAAAACAAAAAACAAACCCAGAACTGCTGCTGCTTTGATCTCAGCTTTCAATCCTTTCACCACTAAAGAATTAAATTTCTATGGGTTCAGATAAAGGCTGCTACACTTTATTTATGTTTTATTTTTTATGGACGCCCTAGTAACCTATTAGTCACTATCTCTTATTCTAACTAGTCCTTCCTTTGTGGCCATCTGGATCTAAATGCATGTCTCTCCAAGTTCTCTCTCTCACAGCCTTTTTTCTGTTTGTCTCTGTCACGCCTCCCTCCTGGTTTTGCTTTGAATTCTCCTTGGTTCTTTGATCCCACTTGTTATTTTCACACTCTGCTTCTTAACTTGAACAGTCTGTGTTACTTGAGTTTCATGTTAATTCTATCCTAACTCTTACTCCTAGGATTCATCATCTCTTCCACAGACCGCAGCGAGTCTGCTGATAGCACTCACTTTCCCCAGGTCTCTCCCTATCCGGCCTCGCTTACGACATGCATGTAACGTTAAGAGTCCTAACGCAGGGTCCTGATTTGTCTTGTTCAATCACTCTTCGTATCTATTGGGAAGTTTAGTTTAAAGTAGTGTTCTGTCTCCTGTGGATATGTGATTCAACCCAGGTGCCCCAATATGGCTTCATTTAAGAAATGTAACAGCATCATTTCCTTGCCTCCATGCAGGCAATTCACATCATGACCTCTGCCTCCTGACTGGTAGATCCTCTCTATTCCTGTTGTCTTTCCGCAAAACTTTCAGACACACCAAACATCCTCAGATTGCTAGCTGTGAATGAATTTGTGTCTCTCTGAGGTATAGAAAATTAAATGATATAGATGTGTCTTTCACGTTCTAATTCCAGTCTTGATTTCTTCTAAACTCTCCTTTAATTATTGTAGACTGTGTTTCATTTTCTGAAATATCTTGACTTTGTCAATCGCTGAAGAGTGGTTAGTGAACTGAAACTTGTTCCTCCCATCATGATCTTAGAGGTCTCTATATAATAGCACCACCCCGGACAAAGAAAAACTCTTATACAAAAAAGCTGCCTGTATTTAATGGCTCATACATTAAAAATGTATAAGAATGATCTCCAAAACTATTCAAAGCTCCTTGTCATCATTAGCTTAAAAAATTGAGAAGTAGAGACACTACTAACTTCAGGGCAGACACAGTATGGAAACCAAGAGATTAAGAATAATGTAGAAAAATACCTCATTAGACAGTGCACTCTGTCTTTACTTGGTGGACAATGCCTCAGGGTCAGGACAAGCAATGTAGATAGGGCTACCTTTATGAAGGCTTTCCATCTTTTTGTTCTACTTTGGAACAGGGAACTATCGAGGGGTAATACATAAGCAGAAGTGACTTTCCAGAGAAAGTAGTATTTGCAGAGGTGTTTGTATCTATGGATCCTTCATTAAATTCTAGGTGTTCAGTGTGTTGAGTAACAGAATACTCTAACATACAGATGTTTCTAATTTTCTGGGATCTAAGTCCAACACAGAACATTCAGTCATGCAGGTCATTCAGGGCAGATTTGATGGACTCAAGAGCAAGAAACAGGTTTATTTCCTCCCCCGAATGCTCACCAAGCAGTGAGTCCTTGTGCCCGGGCTCTTCTCACCCCAGGCGCAGGAACCTGCTACCAGTTTCTGAAGCCTGGTTTGAGTAACCTGAAGCTACCATAGGCCTCTGTGATTGGTAACATGAGTTGGTTAAATTCCAGAGGCTTAACGTAATCAAGCATCTGCATTTATAGAGAGAAGCAGGATTATTTGGTAATCATATTAGATGTTTTGGTTTAAGAAGTATTTGTTTGGGCCAGGGATATAGCTCGGCGGCACAGCGGCTGCCTGGCAAGCATAAGGCATGAGTTCCATCCCTGGTACCAAAAAAAAAAAAAAAAAAAGTGTTTTTTAATCAGAGACCTGCTTTTCAGGAAGCTAATAACATGTTATAAATGAGGATGACAAAATGATTTTGGGATTTTTTTTTTAAATTCCTTATAAAATAGTACATTTAAATGATTGCCATTTAAGGTATACTGTTCTTTTATACACTTGTGTGATTAAATACATGTCAATTTTATACAGAAAAACTTTGCTGAAATGTTTCCTCAGCAATTCATACCTACAGAACCTGCACTCAGGATGTGGTGATACCGACTGGAATCCCAAGTCCTCTTGTGTTTACCATCTTTTAACTGAGGACCCAGGGAGCGGGAGGAAGCAGGTGTATTTAGCCTCCTCTCGTTTCAGTGAAACCAGAGTCACATCCTGTCCACTCTTCAGGCCAAGTAGAGTATTACAGTGGGGCATTTTAGCGGCAGGAAGTGATGGGGGAGCAGATTCACTATCAAGGTGAAATATCAGAAAACATTGGCTGATAAATATGAGAAAAACCACACAGTTCTTGCATCACTTAGCTTAGGTGGAAACTCACAAACCTAGCTGAACAAGAAGAAAAAGTGAGAAGTCAGTACTTACAGAGAATAAATATATGAAAGACCATAGCTAACTTATATTCAAGATACTCCTAATTTTTTATTTCTTACCTTCTAAATCACATTTAGATAATTTCTTATTATTCTATTTTCCTCCAAATATGATAATGCGTTTTCAGAGAATGCTTTGAGATCCTTTGATGAAAGGTACAAAGTGCAAATGAAGGCCATTTAAAAGCTGCCTTACTGATTCATAAGCAATAGTGCAATGACTTCCCACTTAGCTCTTAATAGGAGTAAATCATTTCACGTGAGGAACCAAGTGAATTAATTGCAGAAGAATAGTTCAGAGTGAACTGAACCTATTGGGGTGCTTGAACACAGCTGCAATCAGATGATAAACTAGATTAGAATACTGTTTGCAGAAAATAGCAAATCGAAGCACTCTTTGAGGCAATTAACAAAATCAGAGCACCCTTTGAAGCAAATAAGCATGGAAAATGCCTTTCTTACTCTGATTTTTCCAAATGCCTAATTTTGCTACTGTCTTTAGTGTCTTGGATTGTGTTCAAAGCCCAACACAACAGAGTTTCTGTCATACAGATGAGATTTTGTTTTGATGTGAACTATTCAACCGCAACAACATGCGCATTTTCAGTCATAGCAGTGATAAATATAAGTATTGCAGTGATACCCACTACAGCTTGACTCACTGGTGGCATTACCCATCATTCTTTTGTGTTTTCCATTGATTTGGGAAGAGGAAGAGGAGAGAGAGACTGAAGGGGTAAACTAGGACAAATTGTCCCAACAATAAACTATGAACATACTTGCCTAAGTGAGGGTACAGTATTTAGAATACACCATTATTTGATATGCTTTATCTTTATTTCTTATCATTGTCCTATAAACTGATGGGGTATATATAATTTTTTATATGAGAAAAGGAAGGAACAATATTTTAGAAACATTAATAAGCTGGCTCAGGGTCATATCATGAAGCAAGCACAAGTCAAAAACTTTTCAGTTTTTTTCAAAGCTTTTTCAATAATCCATGCTGCAATACTATTTCCTCTTTTAAAAATAAAAACTTTTTTCTTACCAACAGATGTTTAATCTGCTCATAGTGCAAAGCAACCCTTAGCAATAATGGTTTGCCATGGGTTTCATATATTTTATGTATTCATTTCTATATTTAATTTTTTAAAACTTGAACTCAAACCACTTTATAAACATAAATGTTACTCTGTAGAAATAAATAATTGTTGCATTAGGAAAAAAAACTCTTTGAATAATCATTTGACCTTATCTTCTACATTATTAGAAGTTCAATTTAATGTACCTCAGTTATTCAATTATAAAAATGTATAAATTGGGAGGTATGGAAAGAAAAATTACATCTGATTCATAAAATGCAGCTCTCTTGGTTCATCAGTGAGAAACATCAGTAAAGCCTGAGGGTAGGATATTATTTGCTCTACAGCCTTTTCAGGAGAAAATGTAATGAAAAAAAGGAAATAGAAACGGAGGTCTGTTCGTGGTAATATCAGTCACTATGCTATTAGTACTAATATACTATATAATTAATAGTGTATTATACTATTAAAATCTTAAATACATTATTAAATACACTGTTGCTTTGTTCTCTTCCCTGTAATATGGCCAGGAGTTGCTTTATTAAAATTCTAAATGAGTACAACCTCTGTTTATCAGAATTTGCAAAATTATACTGTGATATTTAGACTCCCTTCATTCTTGGTGAGATAAACTGACAAAGTTTTATGTGCTCACGTTCTATGCCCAGCATGTTGAACAGAGAAATTTTAAGTACTGCTGTTTCTGAGAGCTCCAGGACAACAAAACAGACACCATCTGCCACCAAACAGGAAATGGCACCTCTCCTCCCTCCCTCCATGCTTCTTATCCTTGGCCTGTCACAGAAATGAATGGTGGACGGAGTTAGCATCTTTGCTTAATGTAGCAATGCTAGTTCAGTTCTTAAAATAACCTATAAATAACCTATAAAATCATATCTTGGAAGACCTTGGAACTTAAAAAAATTAGTAGTTATCTGCTTTCTGTGATTTCAGCTGTGCAAGGTCCACTGCCATCTCAATATATTAAGTAGAAATTTCCAGAAATGATAGTGCATAAACTTTTACTGCACATCATTCTTAACACTGGGATGGAATTTCACTCCATCCCTCTCTGTCCCACCCTCTGATACACACTCTCAGTCACAGTGGCCCCACAGGTAAGTGGATTCACTGTCCTGGTGTGGTCTGTAGTGTTCAAGACCCCTGACTTTATGTTGCAGCTGCCCCAAGCACAGTAGTGATGATGCTGGCAATCAGGGTGTACCAAAAAGAGACTGAAAAAAGTAAAGTTTGTACCATGGAAAGAAATTAAAATCATATCTGATGTTGCTAAGATCTATGATAAGAATGAACTTCTATGAAGTCATGGAGAACAAAACAGAAATTCATGTTAGTTTTCCTAACCCTACCTTACACTATGCAGATTACAGCCATAATGATCTTTAAATGCCTAATTAATATGGAAAAATCAGTATACAGTAGGCTGTGGTACTGCCTCTGACTTCAGGCATCCACTTACTATCCTAGTCTATATCCCTTATATGTAAAGAGAGTCCACGCTAGCTCAGAAAAAATGCATTAAAATCACCTCAGGATATGCCTCCAGTCTGTGCACTTAGAAGGAAACATTATTGTCTTCTGCTTTAATGAAAGTTTCAGAAAAATATACGGCCACATTATCATTGAGTCAATTTTGAAAGTTTTTAGAAGTTAAATGGTATTAAGTTCCCAATAGTCATATAATGGTGTGATTCCCATCATTTATTATTTATAGTATCATTTATTTCCTGTCGTTTATTCCCATCATTTAATAACACCGTGTTATTTTGTTGGCCAGGAAGCCACCCTTTGTTGACTGTACCGCCTAGAGGTATAAGATGCTGCTGTTGTCATGTAGCAAAATTTTGCAGGACTTCTGTGACAAAGGGTTCCCACAGTTCCTCTCAGAAGAGACAAGATGACATTTCAGTTAGCTGAAGTAGAACTGATACTTGGAGCTCAAATTAGTGGAAACCTCAATTTATAACTGGACTCAAATAATAGCAAGAAACCCAAGTAGGTAGCATAGAAGATTCTTTAAAAAGGTGAGAGAACAATACAACTGAGTCTCAGCGAAAACTACTCTGTTAGCTGTAAAGAAGGTGGAAGCAATCAGATTTAAAGCTTTCATCGCTGGTTTCAAAATTCGTTGGGCTATTTGTCTAGTACAGATCCGTATCACTCTCGGTGCATGGGTAGACCAGTATAAAGCTACTCTTTCATGACTGACGACAGATGCAGCTGGTACCCGGGATGTGTGTAACAGACAGGGTTCACAAGCATTCCGCTCTTCCAAAGAACATTAATGACCACTAGAGTTTAGATGCTTCGTGGAAAAAGTGTTTATTCTACATGACTCTTATTTTGACTTTTCTCATGAAATAACCGTGGGTACCTCCTTAGCAAGGCAAAATGTCTACCAAAAACATCGTATTGTCAATTTTGAATCTGAAGTCCCATTGAAATTTTAGAGAATTTGGTTTTCAGTAAAATGTACAAGAAGAGTAGGGTATCCCCACTTGTGAGACTGTCCTAGGGCTGTGTCTTTTCACATCTCAGTGTCCTGTATCACCTACAAGAGCAAGCCTACGGAAGTGACACTTTCCATGACATACTCTGCACTCTCAGGTCCCTAAAACATGGATGATAAATAGAGTATTTGGTATGTATAACGCAGAGTGGAGAAAAGGGCTCTAGGAGAACTTCTGTATGACTCTCCTATTTAATGCAAACCTGCAGTAGAATTTAACTTCTATTACACTTGCTCCTCACAGCTCTCTTATCCCCAGGTATTCATATGAAAGCTGAGATTCTTAGAAACAAAATCTTCTGCCCTTCAGGTGAATTTTATAATCCTGCTTAGGTGAGGCACGTAAGAAATCTGCTGGTTTATCGCATTTGGGGTACAGGTTGCCTCTGCAGTGGTTTGAACATTCAATCCTGCAGGTTGGCACCTTCATTAGAAAACATCTCAGGAGTGTGATATGAACTCAAATTCGAGCACAGAGATTTGAATGTATAAAAAGGCACTTACAGAGCCAGATAATAGTCACACTCATAGGTCTGTGATTTTTCAACCTAGCTCCAGGCCAATATAATTTCACACAGTGTAATAGAACGAATAATAAAATTATTGCCTAATCTTTAAGAAATTACAAGGCCAAATTTTGGAATTGTAATGTGCTTTAGTGATATGCCAAAAAGCATGCACTTTGATTGAAGCCATTTTCCTTTCTTTTCTTTTTTTTCTTTTCTAACATTGATAGATTTTTATATTTTAAGACATTTCCTTTTGACCAGCAGTGTTTTTTTTTCAATATGTCTGCAGTTTCACCAATGTTCATGGAAGAATTTATGGCTCATTTCTTTAAGTATTAATTATATAACATTGTAACATGATTATGCATTAACATAATTTAATTCCTTGAATTAAAATTAATCTTCATAAATTGTAACATTTTTTAGGAGATCCTTGTCTACGTCACATTCCTTTAACTAAAACTGTTCAAACAACTAAAGTGGTTTGAGTACTAGTACATTCAATTGCTCAGTTTATAATGTTATCCAAACAAGTTTGAATAATGTGTTAATATATAAAGCCACTGTTGCCAGATAAATACTGCCAGGACAAGGTCAACATTTCCTACATTATCAAGTGAAAGTCAAGAAAAACAAAAGCAAAATAATTATTCTTTGCAGCAATTATTTTCTTGTGACTTGAATATAAACTCCATATTTTTCATATATTTCAATCCTTATCTATACACCCATTGTTCAGGAGAAATTCTACCATCTACTCTGTTGAATTAGATTTTCTGTAATATTCCATTACCTGTGAATAACAACCCCACATAGCACTGTTAACATTATCTAACAATCAGTATCCACCACATTAAATAAATGTGAGACTAATTATATTTTCCATGTAGACTTTCCCAGAATTTCAGTAGACAGTTTTTCCTGCTGTATTTTCCATTAAGATTTATTTCATGCATAGTAGCAATAGTCTAGAATATTTTATTTCAAAATTTGTTGATTTTTTTTTCCAGTGACACAAATGTGTACATTTACTAGTGTGGATAAACTATATTCATCTGTGTAGTATTTTTCAAATTGTCTTTCCGTGTAATCAAGGCTTCGAGGACATGTATCAGTTGATTTAATTACTAGTTTATGTAACGTCACTTAGAATTTCTTTCATCTATTCAATTAGAAACATTTGCCTATTTGATGATTTTTAACTTGAAGCTCTATTTGGTGTTGAATATTATTCTGTGGACAAAGGGACATGGAAGGTTCCTGCCATCATAGAAATTAAACTGGTGAATGTATAAAGCAGATAGGTGTTCTGGTGGGGAGTAGTGTAAAGAAAACATTGTGTTAAGACTACTCAGGAAGCACCTCTGGGGTGAAATTTTGAAATTGAGTGTATTCTCCTAAGAGAAAATGCTGTCTGATATAGGACATGAAGTGTGCAGAGAAGTGAGCCAGACAGAGGTCTTAGTTTCCCATGTGTTCATACTCCTAGGAGAGGGGAGAGGGCAGACAGAAGAGGGGAGGGTAGAAAGTGTGTGTGTGTGTGTGTGTGTGTGTGTGTGTGTGTGTGTGTGTGTGTGTGGCAGGGTGGGACAAAATGCAGGGAGAAGCAGGAGAAAGGAGGAGTATGTTTCAGAAATGAAATACAGCTTTCCACGAACTAGAAGCAATGTAACATGGCTAAACATGCCTAAGATGGTAGCTGGAACACTGCTGGCTAGTGGAGGTAGATTTTCTGTGGAGCCAGTGAAAATTAAGGTCGAGAGGTTCTCTGCTATGAGCTGCTTCTCAGCAATTGAATGTGACCGCAGCCTCGTGTTTATGACTAAAGGTCTGTCTACATAGCTGGCTAGTGGTAGATGCATCTGTCTGTCTATGTATCCACCCGCCCATCCATCCATCCATCCATCCATCCATCCATCCATCCATCCACAATGAACTTAATTTGTAAAAGAAGGTCTTCTACTTCAGTTGCTTAAGAACACTGTGTTTTTGTCCAGGGTCTCTTGTATCATAAGAAATTGGAGTGGCCACCCATAAGGAAATTGATGTGAGGATTTATTTTGATTTGTATTTTATGAAGTTCAATTGCTTCCCAAAATAATACTTGCCATAAGAATATTTTCTAGGAATATTCTTAGTAAGTTATAAGGAGGGGTCAATTTTTAAAATACCTGGTGAAAAGTTTTAAATTTATTTTTGATGAGGTATGGAATGATGTTTTTCACAAACATTACATACACTTTATTTGTGCCATTAATAATGATACTGGTTACAAAGTGTAAATAGTTTCAAAGTGTTTCAAAGGGCAAATAGTTGATATCAAACAGGATGTACTTAGTAGGAAATTGATGAATTAATTTTCAGTGTTATTAACAATCTTGAAATATTTTCAAGGGCAAAAAAAATTTCACATGCTGAAACATGTTTTCCGGAATTAATATCAAAATCAATAGTGAACAGGATTGCCAAGGGAAAATTGAAAGTAAATTTTCTCTTTGTTTCATTTAAGACATTTTGCCATCTCTTATTCTATTAAAAGGGAAAAGTATCAGATTATCTTGTAGAAAATAAATATTACGGAGATAGAACAGACTGTGAATTTATAAATTATATCTTTTCTATATTTCTGAAACTGCCAGGTTGGAAAAATTTGTATTACACATTTGTCTGAATTTTGCTGTTTTACTTTGTGCGCTTTTTCCCTTAGATAGTCTGGTAAATTAATTTTAATCTTGAGTCTTCTCTTGTGTGGTACACAGATGTAGGCAAAAAGTGGAAGATATTACTGTTCAAAGACAAAGATACGTCACTGTACCTGAAGTCTTTCTTCATAATTTTGGACTCTAGTTTCTTTCCTTCTGGATACTGTCTGAATTTCAGGTGCTTGTCTTTAGTTTGTCTGGCATTTACATTTGATCGCATTAGCATTGTCACTTAAAATTTCTCATGATACCAGTATGGTGGCCTGCCTGAATTCTGCACTTGGTCAATTAATTGTTGACAATGTTAATAGACACTTACAAACAACCTTCCATTTCTCCAAGTCCAGCAAATTTCTTTGTGTAATTCAAAAATATATTTCTCTTATAACTGATTCATCTTGCTTTGTTTTCTGTTTAAAACTCTGTTTCAGATTGACATAACCATTTCTACTAAAAGGAAATCTAAGCATTTGAATTATTTTTAATTATCTTCTTACCTCTGATCCATAATTTTGACTATTTGATGTTTATTAATGTTTTTGAGTATTATTAGTTTGCATCTTTGCCCTTGACTATAATTATCAAATGTTAACCATTTTCTATATGAAATCTTATAGGAACCAATATCATATCTTCATTTCAGGCCCTACACAGAACACTGAAAATTAGATTATTTCCTTTAATTCTGACCGTATTATGATATTCCATTAAGAGGTCCTACTATTTGCTTCAAAAATTCATCCTTTCTTTTAATACACCATCCCTAATTGATTCATAATTTTCTAAACTTGTTTTGAAATTTATTTGGATTTTTTAGAAGTGTGACTTCTAAGAGTTGTTCTATTTTTATTTTTAGTGGGATTGGGTCTCTCAAAGTAGTTATTAAAATTAGTCTGTATCCTATGTAAAATAACTAATTGGCACTAAAATGTAGTGATGTAGAAAAATGAAAAATACTACACTTATAGTCCTTGGTGACCATATTTGAATTACCATGCACTTTTAAAATTGGAAGGGAACTTGAAAATCCATACTGCATTAAACAACCCTCTCTGTCTGTAGCATACATGCAGTTACCAATTTCAAACATGGCAGTTATAATCATGAGAGTTTTAGTTAATATTTCAGATCTCTGAAAAGCACCAAAGGACAAGATATTTCTTATTCAATTTATTAACTTTTGAACATTGTAAGGCAGTTCTAAGCTATCTTTTTAAAATTAATTTAAATGACCTCAATTCTTTCACCATTCTTTAAATAACATAATGATCGAACAATTTAAACCCATCCCATTGACTCTCAGAAACTTGAATTCCCACTGGGAAAGGTACAATGTGTCTTTCAGTATTGTTTTTTCTAAGGCCCCCTAATATTCAGACATCATGTACTTGACTTCAGTCCTCACAAATAACTTGCGTTACAGTGTCATATTAAATCGTAAAGCAAAAAGAAGTAGGTGTATTTCCACTTTGAGGACAGGGAACTAGTTTACAGAGGTTAAGTGGTGTATCAAATTCATTATCCTCGGACCTGATGTTTGACCTGTCTTTTGAAGTTGCATCCAGAGAATATTTCATTCTCCTATCGTATTTATCCACATTTATTTATAAAACATACAATAGCTGTTAAAATATACTGTATTTTTCTCATAGATATGATTTGTTGACCATAAAATCACCTAGAAGTTAAGCTGGGAGGTAACCTTGTAAAGTCAGGATAATTATAATTACAATCTTATGTTATAAAGATATTATAATTATAATCCTGTCATTACCCATAGAGTTTTTAAACTTAATACATATCCAACACAGAATATTGTAATGACCAAAATATTAGAGGAAATATTTGATGAAACAATTTAATAACACATGTATTTTAATGAATATACACACCACTTTCTAGAATGAAGTGTTTGTGCCATTATTTAGATACAGCTTACATTATTCATGATAGCATGGACTTTAATCATTTTTTTGAATATTGAAATATTAAATGAATTAAAAGGTGGGGAAAGCACCAGCTTTTCATTATTATTTGATTAGCCTATTCTTCCTGACATTACAATGGATGAATATGATATGTTATGGAACATCATGTCAAACAAAATTCCAGCACTGCCTCTGAAGCCGACATTCCCTTCTCTAAGTAATTGCTAATGGTCTACTTAAGTGCTGTTTTATTAGTCTTCTAGTGTTGTTTTAATTATTATTAAACTAGAGGGCTTCAAATTATTCAGACACATTTTGTAACCCAAAGTAACATAGCTTTGGTACGTTAATAGTTTCTTCTTTTCCTTATATTTCTTTCATTGTTGTTGTTCGCTGTTTTGTTTTTTGTTTGTTTGTCACACAATGGAGTAGGTTGGCCTCAAACTCACAGTGACCCTCCTACCTCAGACTCCCAAGTGCTAGGATTACAGGCATGGGCCACTGTGCGTGGCTCTCCTTATGTGTCCTTCCTTTAAGAAAGAGAAGTGGTTCTTGTGCAGCCGATTTGCTGCATGCCTGCGTGGTAAGAAATGAGGGTACATCGAGCCAAGGCCACAGCATCAATCCATTCTGTGGTTTTATAGCAAAACACTTGAAGTGGGTACTTTAGAAAGACAAGATACTTATTTAGCTCACAGATAGGGAGGCTGATGTCCAAGCCGGGTGCTCCTCTCTTTTGGGCTCTGGTAAATGTTTCCTTGGCTGCATTAACACATTGGCAAGTGAAATGGAAGTATCCCTGTGCAGAAGACTTCATCTCTTAGGGTGGCCTTGCTTTCTGCAATCTTCTGTCTCAAGGACTATGGCAGTCCAGGAGCCCAGCAGCAGGCCCTTTGGAGATCAGCTTCCACAAGGACCTACTTACTTCTCACTGGGTGTCGCCTCTCACCAAGGTGCCACCTACCACCTGACAATGAGACGTCAGAGGGAAAACCAGTGAGGAAAATTAGGAAAATGTAGTATATTTTAATATAAGCATAAAAAAACCCATTTTCAACACAAAAGAAAAACAAGGGCTGTTCCTCAGTGTTTGGTGTGAGGCAACATCTGAGATACACAGAATATGTCTACAAAAATACTCCAGATACTTTCAAAGCAAAGAGGTTCTTTTTTTTTTTTAAGTACAGAATTTAGAACCTACAGTCTAACACATGGCAAGCCAATGCTATACCACCCCAAAAGTTTCTTTTACAGAGAAGGAAGTTTTATTTGAGACTCTAGGTGTGGCTAGAAAATCCTTTCAGTTCTGATCCACCAAGTAACTAATGCTGAAAATAAGCAACGTGGGAAATCATAGGTTACCAATGGGAGGTTCTCAATGCTTATCTTTCCTACCAATTGCAATGTTTCCTCCACCATATGATTTGTGATTGATTGTCAAAGTATTGCAAATGTGCAAATATGATCTGACCCTGAATTTTCCTCATGGATAACAGTGCTGAAACCCTTCTTTGCTAAAGAGTGGCTGGCTCTGGCTCATGGACCTGCCTTCAGTTTGTCTTTCCTTCTTCTGGAGGAGTCCGTGCATTCTTGTTCTCAGTGTGTTTCTAAATCAGAAGCCCTACAGCACTCGCTGTTTCATTTTCATATGATATTCAACCTGGCATATAGTACCATGTGCACCTCAAGCATTGTATAAATAATAAATAATAATATTTATGCCCTTCAGGGAAAGACTGAAAACTTTTCTACTTTAATTGAGTTCTTCTGTTTGTGCTTTTGATGTTTTATTTATTGTGTACTTTGTTGGAAGGATTTTTCTGTTTATTGTTGTGGTTCCTGTTCTATTTCAGCCCTGGAAATAGCTCCTGTCTTGTGTTGCCCTTTTCTTTGAAATTTTGTTTAATTTCTGTCAGATGAAGGTGCTTTGGAGGCTGGAGGGCACTTGGGTCAATAAATTAAGGATATAAAAAATGCCATCTGCCACTTTTTCACCTCTTATACAACATTCATCAATGTATCAGGAAAAATTACTTTAGTCACAATTCCCTCACAGCCAAATTTATTTTCTTGTTTTTCTCTCATGACCTTCTAATTTTTAGGTGTAATCAGATTGTGGTGAAAGCTAGTGAATTATACACGTTATTCCTAAGGTTAAAATCGGGGCTCCATGAGGCTGCTCAGAGCATGGCCCCACAATGTGTGGAGTGAAGCAGGCATGGGACAAACCTAACTTTCAGATGTGTCAGAGACGGGAACTGCACGCCTGTGACCTCTACAGAGGACAAGTGCACGGTCTCCAGGACTGTAAATCACTTACTAGCACTAACTCCAAGAGTTGGTGCTGTGAAATCCACAGACTCCAGTCCCCTGCCCTGGTTGAGCCCTCGGGCAAGCATGGGACCCATCCATCAGTGGGCGCCTGAGGGGGAAATCTGCTAGATGCAGAGAGGGAGTATAATTTGGTGACACATGAACATGTTTTCTGGTCACAGAGATCTGAGGTAGCATCTGAGCTCTGCTATGAGGCATTGGGTAAGTTATTTACTTTGCCAGGTTTCAATTTTTCTTAACTAACAGTTCATGAAGAAAAGCATCCTATAATGCTAAGGGCATGATTGAGTGATACAAGCCATACAATGATTAGCAGATACGAAATGTATTTGAATGTCCTATTAATAATGGACAGTCTTCCTGTTGGTCACGTACGTGTAAGCAGCACTTTGGGTATGTGCCACATGGTTCAGGTACAGTCTCTGAGGGGGACCTGGAAGACTCAGCACTTTCTATTCTCACCCGAGAAGGATCCATCTGTGTTGGAAACTTGACAACCTTGTGTGAGAATGCCAATATCAAAAAGGAAAAAAAAAAAAAAAGAAGTATGTCCAGTAGTCTTTCATTTTGTTACTTACATACCCAAATAAATGTTTGAAGGCAAATGAGGTGTTCATATTGTGCTGAGAACTGGGTCCTAAAGATATGAGCTTCTTTGAGAAGCACCCAACTGTGCCAGTTGATTGACTTCAGTGCAGTATGATCTTAAATGCACGGAATGGAGAGGAAAAGCACCTATCCTTTCCCACAACTGCAGAATCCAGAATTTACAAGCAATCCCAAGATATATCTTCAGAAAGAGAGAGATGATTCGTGAAATCATTATGGCAGGAGAGTTGGGGGTAGGAAAAATGTAGAGAAAGGGCGAGTGAGAGGAGGAGATGAAGCCATTCATGCTAATTATTGGAAATGGTGAATGATCGTGTTAGTAGTGGGAACAGAATACACACTCAAGCAGAGCTGGCTAATAAAAATAAAAGCATGTATCAGTGCATTCTTATTTTTTTTTTAAATCTCTTTTGGTTTAAATTTTTCTAGTAAATGCAGCTTGGTGTGATCAAGATTAAATAAGTGTTTAGTTTGTTTTGTTTTTCTATTTTTCTGCTTAGAATAGGACCTGCACATCATAAGTACTTCAAACTATATTATATGATTGTTACTTATGCTGGGGGGAAAAATAAGACAATGTCATGGTTTCACATGGATTAGGGAAAGACATGCACCTGAACATTTTTAAAAAATTCTTCTCAAAACTATTAAGATACATTCTGTCTTCTGTCTTAAATAACTTCAATTCTATAAATCTGTGCATAAAGTTGAAATAATGTCTTAGAAGAGCTCTTTTGAATTTTGTAAATGATGTCCTGACAGAGGGAAAAAATGTACCGTTTCTCTTCGAGGAGTAAAGTCTATTTCTGTTGAGTCAGTGGTTACAGAAACAAATGAAAACAGTGATAATTACTTACTAACTTGAATTAATATGACTGTATTATGCCCTAATAACAGCAGTTTGCTCATGTCTCCTTGTAATAACCCTAAATTAATTTCATTTTATGCTTGCAAATAATCAGTTTATTTATAAAGTTTAGCCATCTTTCTTAGCACAAGTTATTCCTTCCTCACTACTTACTGGATTGTGCTAATGCAGCCATGGCTGGTGATGCATACAGATCTATTTCCCCTCCTCTTTAGAGTGGAAGGGACTGTGCATGTGGAAAAGGTGTCTGGAAAAATTTGGGATCACACTTAGAAGTGAAACAAGTCAGACTCGTGTGTGTAAATATTGTAGTGTCTCCTTTGTGTAAAAGTCTGAAACAGTAAATAGGCTCCAAAGTGTACAACAGATATTGTGAAAGGAAAAGAAACTGCTTAAAAAGACAGAACAGCCAGGATGGAGAAAGGAGAGAAGAAAGAAGGGAAAAGATTGTATGTCTGTATATATATATATGTATATATGTATATATATATACACATACATATATGTGTATATATATATACATATATATATATACATCAAAAAGAACACTTTGCGCTTTCATTGTTCGATTGCTTGATCATCTTTTTCATGCCTGTATCTCATAGACATGAACAACTACTTTGAAGATAACAGTACTCAACATAGGAACCAGTGTTAATCTCCTATTATCTTGTTTTGAAATTCTATATCATCTTGTTTATTCTTTTTTCATTTCATTTTATTTTCAAAATAAAATCAAAGAAGTCTGCAAAAGACTGGATTTAGACCTGGCAAGTTGCTTCTGGTTTCAACTGTCTGGAAGGAAGATAGGTACTTAAATATTGTCACATATTTCAGGGAAGGGAAGGAAACTGCCATAAAGGAGAAAGTACATCAGCATTCTAGACTCACGAGAGGAGCTGTGTGTATAGCCCCTCTCAGGAGCTAACAGTAGCTCATGGGGCTTATTGTATATCAGACAATCTTATTTATTCATTCATTTATTTAAGTACCAGGAATTGAACTCAGGACCACACACTTGTCAGGTAGATTCTTATGCCTCTGAGCTGTATCTCCAGTCCATGCAGTCTTTTAAATAAACAGGTAACTTTTATCACAATTTTAAGAGCCAGATTCTACCATTATCCCTATTTTATAGATGAAGAAACATAGTCACAAAGAAATTTGGGCACTTGCACCCAGTCTGTATCTATTACTTGCTAAATCTGCAACTCAAAGCCAGGCTGCTGGCTGCAGTTTGTGATCCCGATCAGGAGGCTAAACTGTATCACAGACCAACACACCAGGCTCGGGCTTTCACAGATAGTAACCGTTTCCCTAGCGTAAAATAAACATTAACTGTAAAGAAGAATGACTTCTTAGCTGTTAATATTTAGCAAACTAGTAGTTGTTTCTCAATGGCCTCTTCTCCCTCTTGGTCTCATTGGATGCCTGCCTCGACGCTTTCAACTTGATTATGCAGCTATGCTCGTCTATAAAAAGTCTCCACTTTCTCTCTGCCCATATGTTCATCAGTCCCAAGCACAGCAATGCTTTAGTACTTGGGAGATGGCTTATCCTTTCTGGGAAACGGCTCAGGGTTTTCATCTGTATGATAAAAGACAGAGATATAATTAAAATCACCAAAGTCTTTTCTGCTCTACAATGTTACCCTCCCATATTTCCATAGTGGGATTGAAGCTTCGTACTGTGCTCCTTTAACTAAACACACATTCCAGAAATCCAAATTCATGCTTTTGTACCATTGATGTAAGGTAAAATTTACTATCTTTGTGAAAATGACTTTTAAAACATTGCTTTCTCACACACAAGGGTCAAAGCATCGTTCTAATGAAGCATACAGCAGATTGAAGTCATAATTTTCTGATACATAATGTAATCTAAAAGCCATTTGCCACCATGTTTGGATAATCCCAGCTGGTTCCCAAGACTTACTGTGCAAACATTGTGAATAGACTGCTGAAAATGCACCGTGATGAGATAATTCTGAAAAGATGCCTCGATTTAACAATTCCACATTTTATTAATAAATAATAACCTCCATTTGTACTCTATAAATGTATTCAATTACAAATTCTCGCTTGATGATAGAAATAGAACTGAAGGAATGGGTGTAGTGTGCGCTGATCTTTTCCTGCCTTGTAAGACATTTATGGAATCTTGTTCTCTGAAGTTAGTGCTGAAGGAGAAATAGAAAGTATACCCCCGCAGGGAGCGTTCTTTAGGGAGAAGCATTTCGGCTGTGCCCTGAAGACCTGACAGCTGCATATTCATTGGAGTTTCCTGGTGCAACCTGTAAGGGCAACAGTGTCATGTGCGAGTGTGACCTGGGTTGGTAGAATTTGGAAGGGAATCTCAGTCTTATTTGCAGAGCAGAAAGGGTCTAGCAACAGGCTGTAGGCAGTGCTGCTTCTTTTAGTGACTATCCTGAGAACAGTAGACGGTCCTGGCTTATTTTCCCAGGGAAGTGAGAGTAAGGGTATCCTCATTCAGGAATGTGAGCTGTCTCCTGGACATTTAGATGGAGAAATGGGAGACTTTATTGAACAGCTGTTTTGTGGAATACTATGACCTATGGCCTGGGTACTGTTGAAGGCAGTGGTGAAAATGTTGACCTAAACCCTTGCATGGTGGCGTTTACAATCCTAAATGTGTCATCCAGAAACCTATAATAGGTAAGATGAGTAAAATATATAATAACTTCGGGTCAGTGGATTTAATCCATGAATCAAATCTTTCCCACCACTTGCTTTTGTAAATCCATTTTTACCAGCACACGATCATGTATGTCATTTACCTATTATTTAATGAAGGCTTCAGTGCTTCAAAAGCAATAGTGAAATTATACACCAGAAAATATATGACTGGAATCTATCCAGCAAAGCTCTGCTGACTCCTGGGTTAGAGGCTCTTGAAGAATAAATAAAAATGCATTCCAGAAGAGGAAGGAGAGCAGGGTGAGCTTTTCAGAAGGGCTGAGTTAGTGAGACACTGACACCTGTGTAACCCAGAGATGTGAGAGAACAAGTTTCTTAAAGAAAGACCCTTCCAAGCCAACGGGACAGCAGGGTCCCAGGCTCTGGGATAGGACAGTGCTTGGAGTGTTGAGTGAACAACAGAAAGGCCACGGCTGGAACAGTGTGTATGAGCGGGAGCGAAGTAGGTGACCGAGAAATGGGAGAGAAAAGGACCAAGTCAACGCAAAGAGCCCTGAGACCACTGCAGGCTCATGGCTTGTGTGCTCAGTGAGTTGAGAAGTGGCTGGGGGATTTTGACCCAGTGACATGTAACTTCCACATTAAGAGGATTTTCTCCCACTGCTGAGTTGAGAGTGTTCTGTTAGGGAACAAGGCCAGAAGCTTGGAAGAGGGACCTTCTGACACGCTGACAGGAGCTAGCCACTAGGAGAGCTAAATGTTGACTACAGTTTTCACTAAAAAAAAAAAAAAAAAAATGGTGTGCGTTTTCACCTACAGAGAGAACAGATAGAGATCTGATTTATAAGTTACTTTTTTGTAATGCAAGGAAATATTTATTTTTATTACATATCTTTTTCTGACAAACACACACAGACATGCACGCGCACACACATCCTGCATTAATCATCAAGTTTTGAAAGGACTTAAAAGTGTTTTTGCTTGTTCATTTGTGGTCCATAAGGAGTGTTATGGTTGATGTATTGTGTCAACTTGAGAAGTTTAGAAGTTTAACTGAGAGACTCAACAGAGAGCCAGGACCCATACTTTGTAAATATCTTCAGCCAGTGCAAAGGAGGGCAGGGAGATTTTGTAAGGTCTATACCCTCCCCCTGAAGTAGGGGGGTGGCCTGTGTACACTATAAGGGGGGAGAAGTGGCTTGTTTTCCCCCTTTTGCTCTGGCTGCTTTTGCTGGCTGCTCCCTTGAAGTGTTGCCCTAGTACCATGTCACCTGCCTTGGAGCCAGCTGATTATGGATTGAAACCTCCACAAACAGTGAGCTAAATCAACCTTTCCTTTCTTCCTTTTGGGTGTTGGGTATTTTGTCCAAGCAATGAAAAAAAAAAAGTAATCAAGACAAGGAGCTTGTGATTTGAACATCCCATTGTGTATACATATTTAGGCAGCTTGAAAGGGGTGAAATATCAGCTGCATTGCTTTAGACTTTTTCCTTCCTTCCTTCCTTCCTTCCTTCCTTCCTTCCTTCCTTCCTTCCTTTCTTCAATTGCCATTGAGAAATTTGGCCTTTCACACAGGCTCCTCCATCACCAGCAGGCATCAGCCAGCTTCCACTATCATAAATCTCCATTAGAATCCCTGAAGTTCAGGTTTTGCACTATGAGCTCCGAGATGGCTCCACAAACATGCTGCTCTCCAGGCTGTTTCATCTCATGTCAAAGCCATCACAGCTTTTAAAACTCACCTACAAGAAGAGCTGGAAGCTGCATTCCAAGCAAGAGCCTTGAGTTTTAGAAACAATTACTTCAAAAGAAGACAAAGTAAGAAGATCATATTCCTCCTGAGCTTCGGGTGAGAGAGAGAAGGGCGCCTCCATTGGAGCTCTCTGGGCTGTTGATGTGGGAGGTAGCTGCTCAAAGATGTGTTTGTGCTGCTGCAGAGAGTGACCACTAAGAATCCCACTTCTACAGAACCTGAGGGAGAATGCGCCAGAAGAAATGGAAATCAGGATGAAAGAAAGTGAAAGCCAAATTACAACACTTGGCATTGCAGAGGGAGGGTAAAGCAAAGCCAGCAACAATTCAACACCCTGGAGAATACCCTGAGGAAAGGGAAATCATGCAAAATTCTTTAGCTTTGTAAGACGGAAAGAAGAAAGGCTTTATACAGCCGGCCTTTCAAAACCTCATCAGTCAGATCCTCTAGAAATTATAAGATGGTGTAGAATTTTTCAGTATTGGAGTTAGAGGGTGAGTATGTAGTTTGTTGAAGCTGAACTGGACGGAATTAATGTATCATAATTAAGTGATTCTGCCGTGTATTCCTACATCGCTTTACAATTCATAAAGCTTCAGCATGAATTCTTTATTGAGACCAAGGCAGCTTGCAAGTCAGACGTTTTTTTAGGGAAGAAAGCCGTGGGTGGGTAAAATTAAATGACGGTTTTACAACAAGTATTACAAACAATGGTGGGGCCCTAACACAGCACGTTTTTAACACCTGTGTTCCCTTTGCCATCAATGAGCGCTATATTATATTCAAATTTAATATTGGACTTTTATAACCACAGAGACTGTAAAAGAAAACTACCCCTCACCTTTGCCATTTGCTTCACTCTTTCCTGTTTGTAATTCACACCATTGACTCTTTCCTATTTACAGATAAGGAAACTAAATCTGAGGAACTCAGCCAATGCCAAATGGCCAATAAACACAGGTCTGAGAATGGAATTTAACTTTCCTGACTTCCGGGCTCCTGTTTCTTCCCTTCTGCCATAACAATTATGCACAAAAACGTACATACTTAAATAACTCCCGATAGCGTGAGCTGTATGTCAGAGGGTGACAACACTGATATTGAGTAAAATGACCCCCACTGCACTGGGGACTTCGCTCAGATTCTGCATTTCTGGTTGAGGTGCCAATATTTAAGCTAAGATTTTGGATTTGAATTTTTAGACAATAAACATGGGGACAGACAAAATGTTACAATGGACAAAGAGATAGATACATATTTATAAACAAGTCTGGAGTTCTCTTTATGTCACTGTTGTTTCATTTGCTTTTTGCAAACTTTCTTTACATTTCTTTTACTAAGCCAAGAATTGTTAGCTGCAAACCCTTTCCATTTCCACAATATGAGGTGTCGTAGACTGTGAATTCTTTTACATAAGGAACTACGCCTTGCTAATCACTGTACCTGGCATGTTGTGGGGAATGTATCTGCTATATGAAGCAATACCTGGAGGAAAAGAATGAAATCAGTGGATGAACAGTACCACCCCTCTGCTGGGGTTCATGGTCTTACTCAGAGAATTCTTTCCTGCCTATATTTTCATCTGAGGTCACCTTATGAACAGATGTTGCCCTTTGTGGTCACTTAGTATTATTAAATTCATTGCGAACTTGTGTACTTTTATGTACACTTTACCCGTCAGGACCCTTCCTTGGGAAGCAACTCACTTTTCGGTAGGACAAGCGTTCCCTGAAAACAGAGCCTATCTTTTTCTTTTTTGACCTCTACATTTTGAACATAGACACCCATGAATACCAATACCCCCTATCTTTAGTAAGAGCCATAAAGGCTTGTAGGGGTGAAAGTAAAAATGTACCATCTGCAGCAGACGCAGTGTTTCAAGACACAGATTGTAAAAGACCTCTGTGGGGGCAGGAGGAGGGGCGTGAGATATGACTGGAAACTGGAATGCACAATCTGTTTATTGGAATCATAGTTCATAAGTATATACTTACGCATGAAACTCCTAACATCAAGCCCTCAGAATGTATTTTGTGTAAATTCACCCATTTTCTAGTGGATTTAATATCACCTCCTTGCCACCCCAGTCATCTGAAATAACAACGGTTTTTTTTTTCATGGTGGCATAAATATTACCTGTGTCCTCAAAAATTCTGAGTGCCTTGAAAAAGTGTAATGCAAATGTAAGAGAGTGTTATTGATGTTAAGACTCTGTTAAGAATTCATAATTCAAAACTAGGCTTACTGTACCATGCAGATGATTAAGCATAATCAAAATCATAAGCTTATTGTTCTTAATACATTCTGGACTCAGTGCTAAGCACCCTTCTAAATTAATTTTCAACATCTTCCAAATGCCAATATGCATGTCTTATAAAGGACTTTCCATACTTTTAGAGGTCAAATGGGTATGGTTGCTTCCTCCAGAGTGGAGCTAGGTATTTCTGCATCATAAGTTGAGAACTTTTTCTCCTAGGACTGAGGGAATCTCCAGATTCATTTTCATTTTGAAAGAGAAAGAAAACATTAATAGTCTCCCAAATAACTCTGCAAGTGAAAAAAAAATGAAGTTTCTTCAAGGTGTATCAGGGAAAACCAGAGATTATACACACATTTTTTGTCAGCAATTGTATATCGACTGAACAAAAGTTGCTTTGCTTCCCGATGGCCACACTTAGGAGAAATTCGGCAGGTCAGGGATTTGAGTTTATTGAGAGAAAATGAAACAGTTGCAGTTTGACCTGACAGACTGCATATGGGAAAATATACAACTGAGTTCAATTTTTTTGAAAGGGACCTTGGGCAAGGAAAGTGATTTATAGAACTGTTAGATGCCTAAACTTAGTATTCATTGGGGTGTATTTAAAGCTAATATGGAGGATATTAAATTTAATCATCACGACTCCTAGGTCAAGAGCAAGGTGACCTCAAAGACTTGTATATTGTACTTCTGGTGTTACAGAACGTTTCACAATTATTTGGATATTGTTTGCAACGAATATTGCCCATTACAAATGCTTTTTTAATACTTAAACTAACTCATTGCCTCTGGATAGGTCAGATGATTTATGATATTTAATCAAATACTTTTTTACTCTAAAATTTATTTCAAAATGTTAGGTACTATATTAGAAATACTCCCTCTGGCTATGTGCCAGAAAGTAAAAATATGTCAAAATATACTATTTTTGAATTAGTAAATATAATCACACAAAATGCATTTATTGAGCGTCTGCTGCTTCCTAAGCACTCTGCTATATTTTGGAACTATAGAGATTAGTAAAAATTTTGGCCTGAACTATGTATGAGAGCTCACAGATGAGGGAGTAATGCTCAGGGCTCACAGAGAAGGTAATTTAAGGTCAGCAAGTCAGAATGCTACATGTAGGGATAGAAATAAATGCAAGGTGCCCCACACATTTCTGGAGAAAGGATTAAAGAAATTTTCATAGAGGATGCAGTGCCCTGAGATGGGTTTTAACAGGTAACTAGAAGTTGGCCAGGTTGACAAAGAATCAAAGAAGGAAGAAGGAGTAAAGTGTGCAAAGGTGGAGATATGTACCATTAGATTAACTCTTAAGAGAAAGCATGCTTAATAAAATTCAAATCCTCAAAAGACCAGAAAACTAACATCAGCAGTGTCTCAGCTGCTCATCCCAACAGGTTTGCACTGCCCTTGGCATGGAAGGTTAAAAACCACCAGTTTCATCTCAAGCTCAGTGATTTTCTCCGCACACCTCACAACTGCTCCGCTTTGTTCTGAACTAGCCACGTTTAAAACAAAACACACATCTAGCAAAGAAAACAATCAAAGCAAGGACTGTCTCAAACATGTAAACATTCCGAACAACATCACAGACGACATTCGAGACTTTTTGTAAAGAGATTTTACTTTCCAATAACAAACTCTATAGCTGCTTTCTTCCACTGTGTTATAACCCCTTTTAGATCTGGCTATTGTGAACAAAAAAAGACCTCTAAATTCAGATACACAAAAGGATGAACTAAAGAGGAACAGGACACTATGTCTAGTTAGCTTTCAATTTTCTCTACTCCGAGCTCCTCATTTTTACCTCCTTTTAGTTGTTCTGAGTGGATAAAATAGCTAGTGTGCCACATAGCAATTGGAATTCTCAGGACAGGGGCATAATTTGATGGGATTCTACCCGGGCTGCATAATTCCAACACCAACATGTATCTTTTCATAAATTTCTAAATGTAATTGGAAATCTCACAATTATCATTCTGGAAGTCATGTTAAATTTCTGTATAGCATGTCAGAACCCCTCCCAAGGAGTCAATTAAGATCAGTACAATTGTATCTGAAAACTTACTACACTGCATATTTGTGGGGTTTTTTGTTTGTTTGTCGTTTTGGTACCAGGGATCGAAATCACAACCTCGCACTTCCCAGACATGTGCTTGAGCCACTGGGCTTAATCTGAAGCCCTTTGCAGCCTATTTGAAAGCAGCAAATCATTAACTTTTAGTTGTAGCAAATTTGTGAGTAGGGGCTATGAAAACATGGCAACATTCTAAAGCTTGAGAAAAAATGTGTCCATGCTGTTTACAATTTAATTCAAAAGCCATTTCCTGGAGGGAATAATCTTTGTGCAACTCTGAGATTAGATAAATTCAGAGATTAGGATTCATCTTTATCCTTGTGATTGAGTTGATTGTTATTATTACTGATTTTCTTTCCCAATCAGTGAGAAGAGTCCTCTCACTTATTCCTTTGGTAAAACTTTCACAACAGTTCTTTTCCTGGACATTTTTGATACCTATTTACCTCTTACAATACTTCTGAAAACCTTATGTTTTCCTGCCAATAATCTTGTTTTTCCATAATCAAATGTACAAATTGAGGATAAGTTAAATGTTTGCAAATAACTATACAAACCACACTTCTTCACAAACAAACAGTTGTGAGTCATTGTTTATTAAAGTAAAAAAACTCAAGCGTCTAACCTGACCAGAGAGCACACGGATTGACTGAGTCATGTGGAATTTAGAAGACAATACAGAGACTGTGGCACATAGAGATTTCGGGTGAGGTTTAGGAGGCACAGGCCTAGCTGAATGCTTTTATATTAAACTACGGGCCTTTGTTTTTTTAAGAACCTTTTCTTAAAAGTATTTATTTATTTGATTTTGAGACAGAAATCGATAAGGGATTACCAGGGACTGGGAAGGAAGGAGGGAAAGAGACAAAGCAAGGGTAATTATTTAAAAAAAAGATTTTAAATTTCCTAATTTTGAAAATACTATCTGGCCAAAGAAATTACATCTGCATTGAGTTTTCACAGGTCTTTTACTGAATCTAGATGACAGCCTATCAACTTGTGACCTCAGGCCTGTAGAGTTTTCCCATTTTATGTTGCCTAAACTTGAGGCCTGCATAATCTAGCCCTAGTATCTGTGTTTAATATATTATTATTATTATTACTATTATTAACAGTAATTCTGTGCCTTGTTTTTCTACTGAGGATCAAATCTAAGGTGCTCTACCACCAGGCTACACCCTGAGTCTTTTTAGTTTTTATTTTGAGACAAGCTCTTACCAAGTTGCCCAATGTCATCTGGAACTTGCAGTTTTCTGCCTCATCTTATGCAGTGCTGGGCTCTGAGACACACTCCGTCTCATCTAGACCTGCCCACTTTTCCTAGGGACCTACCTGACATTCATCCCCTATAAGAATTTAATGGAGGAGAAATTATTAAGCCTATTTAACAGATGAAAAAATGATAAAAAATTCTGACAGTATCTAAGTAGTAGTTGTGAGTTCTAAAACTAAAATTGACATTGTGCAATTCCAGAAGACGTCTCCATTCAACCTTACTAGGCCCTCCTCCAGATGCGTGCACAGTAAGAAACGTGAGAAAGGAGCTACATTCATTTTAACTTGACAAAGAGAGAAGGTAAACTGCACAACTTGTCTAGGGTCACAAAATATTAGTACATAGACTAAGAATATGAAGCCATACATTTTAAATCCAGAGATTGCTATCTTTACCTACATTCTGATGTACTAAATAAACAAGCAAATAAACAGCTAATTTTAAAATCCATCTTGGGTGCTGTTTTCCTATAGTCATTCGCTGTTTCCTCATCATTGAAAATAATTTCTTTTTCCTCTGAAATACCATGCCACTTTTCCTGTACCCGCCTAGTCTACTTTGTCTTCAAATCTGCCTACAGGCCGTACCTTATTTTTCAGTAATCGGGACTGAACCCACAGCCTTCTCATGTAGCTACATCCCCAGTACTTTCTTTTCTTTTTGAATTTTGAGACATGGTCTTTCTAGGTCACTGAATTGCGCAGGTTGGGCTCGAACTTTTGAAGCTCTTGCCTTACCCTCTCAGCACCCTGGGATTTTAGGTATGCAACCACCATTCCTGGCTGGACTAAACACAAACAGCATTTTGGTGATCATATCCCAGCACTTACACAAAGCTAGAGCTTGATAAATTGTGTTAAATGAAATTAATAAATTGAAAGATTTCTTCATTTCTGAATACCAGGAACGTGTTATATCTAAATGTTGTAAAAACATTAACTAATTGAATATGAAATATTTTTAAAGAAAACATGTCTGAATTTTCCAATCCACCTCTTGCTGGCAGTGTTTGAAAACCTCAGGTCAGTATAATCCACAAAAACGGTTCACTAAATTATTTAGAAATGAGACCCAGGATGTATTTGTGTAATATTAAGAAGGAAAAACTCATTTGGTCAGGAAATCAACTGGGGCTTGTGTCATATGGGCAGTAATGTAACATGCAAAGCAATTCCCCTGGTGACACATTGCATAAAAACATTTTGTTCAGGCCAGGGTTCCCGGCTGTGTTGTGTGGTTTCCTGCCAAAATGATCCTTTGCTGTCATGCTGATAGCCAAAGCGATCTGTTAGAAAATCTTCCTTCTCTCCACAAATAGGCCAGCACAGCATTTCCAAGGACCACAGGAAGCAGAAGCTCTCCTTGAACCTTCAGGGATGGGTGATAGAACGGGGCTGCTGTCACGTGGACCAGGGACTACACCCGCCCAAACCTTGATACAAAGTAACTTTAAACTATATCCTTAGCAAGCAAGGAATTGTCAGCCCTGAGTGCTTCAGCACTGGGCTTGTTTTTAAGTGTACCTCACTGAGCTGCTTTTGAAAAACCAGCGTTGGAGCCTTTGAAGATAACTCTAGCACCCAGATGATGAGCAACACTATTTTTAGATACCTTTTATTTAAATAGTAGAGCTTCCAAATGCCTCCTGGGAAGCCAGATTTTACACACTTTATTGCTCTTTCTCGCATCAATAAGAAAAACAAAAACATTAAAGATAAAATCAAAACCAGAAGCAATCAGACATGATTCCTTATAGGTCTGCTTCAAAATAAATGAGATACATAAATAACATACAGACATATAAATATAAATTCACTAGTAGGAATTTTGATTCATATGGCAGAGAATATGCCTACAGGACTGCACAGGAGTTTATTTTGCACTACAATTAAGAAATTCTTTGCTAAGTGTTCTCATTACACACACACAGAAATATGATACATATGAGGAGTAATTGATATATTAATTAGCTTGGTTTAGTCAATCAATATACAATATAGACATATATCAAAACATCATGTGACATACCACAAAAATACATATATATATATATATATATATATATATATATATATATGTGTGTGTGTGTGTGTGTGTGTGTGTATATGTCTTTGTCAGTTAAAACATAAAAATAATCACAAAGAAATTCTTACTAGCAATCCAAACACATATGACACACTCACTGTCTTGTCCCCTACAGTATTAAAATGTATTAGTGTAGACCTCGGTCTACACTAAGCATTGAAGAATCTTGCTTGGTGATAATAATGGCACACAGGGATGTAGGACTATGAAAAAAGGAAGAGGAGTTTATTTTCTGGGGGGGAGGGTGTGATGTCAGAAGAAAGCACTAGATGACATGTGCTTAAGGGTATGCTGTAGTTTGGATGCTTGTGTCTCCCTAAACTTCATGTGGGGAACCCAATTCCCAATGCAACAGTATGAAGAGCAAAGTGCCCTAAGAGGTGATTGAAGAATAAGGATTCTGCCCACATATGCGAGTTAGTTCCCCTCAAAGTAACACAACTGAGCTCATTGGTCCCACTTACCCTGGGAGGAGAGGGCGCCATCTATGAGAAAATGAGCTCTCATCAGCCATGGAACCTGCCACTATACAGATCTTGGAAATCTCAGGCTCCAAAACTATGAGAAATAAATTTCTACTGTTGATAAATTACTAAGATGTTTCATTACAGCAGAATGGACAGACTAATGCAATATAAGCAGGGTAAAGAACAGTGCTGGGTAGTTCACCCATGTAGAATTGCTGGGATCTGCAGAGGGGAGGGGTACAATGAGACTTTAAGATGACAGAAACAGAAAAGAAGATAGAAAGTGGACAGCGACTGGCTTCATTACTTTCTAAAGTTTTTCCTGCTGAAAATAGACCCCCAACATAACAGCAGTGATCGTTTAACTTCCATAGCCCACCCTGTGTTGGGGGGAGTCCAGGCATGGATACCAGTGCTGATCTTTGTAGGTCTCAGGAACAGAGGAGATAATCGCGTCCATGGCTAAGATCTCTTGTTGTGTTAGATAGAGGTGGTTAACAAATAGTACTCCATGATACTTGGTACTTCTAAAACAATCTAATTAAAGCACCTCTATGAGGAGAACTTTGATTAGCTGGGGGACACAGGGTGAGATTTTCCTCCATTCAGGTAAACTTCCAAAGACAGCCCTCGAGAAGCTAGAAATAGCACTTGTGCATTGCTGGCTTCCAGTTAGAAGAGTAACAACCTAGGCACAGGTGACAGATGATTTGAAGCTGGTTCTGCTACCTTTCTGCTGTGTAAAAGGGTCTTCTTAGTGTCTCTCCATCAGAGTTTTCTCATTTGTTTAACAGAGGAAATACCAAGAGTGCTTATTCCTCATGTGGTTGTGAAAAGCTGATTGACTGTGAAGTGTTGAGAACAGAGCTTGGCAAATATTAAACGCACTTTAAATATTACTATTTATTACTGCTTTTGGGGGGGTGTTGTCACTACTTAATTTCAGTGGTGTCTTTTAAAGAAATTAGACCTGGTTTCCTCAGAATTTGAGTTCTTTTATATTAGACCTTATTTCTTTTCTCATAATTTCTCCTCCTTTTTCCTCATTCTGATTTTATGAGCATAATAATACAATTGTAAGTTTAATTATTAAACTGACTAGTATTTATGCTTGCTTTTTCATATCAAATATGACTTTGTATACCATGATACATACTTTGTGCACATATATGAAACTCTAAAAGTAATTATTAAAATTTTAGGTAAAAATTGTTACCATCTCAGATTGTTATGTTGAAATTCACACAGAAAAGCCTTTATATGACTGCATGCTCTACAGCTAAAATGTAGTAAGTCATTATACATTAAGAACACTTTCTAGAAAAATTTAGTGATTTTACTGATTGGCTTGAAAAAAGAAGTGTAGTGCATTATTCTTAACACAAAATCACTATCTGGCTCGAATTCAGATTGACTTGTATTAAGAAAAAAATTGTACTAGATGCTTCCAAAACCTCTAAAAATAAAAGGAAAATAATTTCTAGGGGCAAATGCAAACTTTTGTAGAAGGCAGTGCTGTATATATCTTGCCTATGTGCCTAGAATTCCTGTTCGGGGACATCCACCATGATGTCTGGCTGATCAGGAAAACCTGTGGTCATATTTTGTGCCGAGGTAGCCACTGTTAGTGATGTGGCTTTATTCCCTTCATCTCCAACTCTTTTCTTGCATTAAGCTCATCATGAGTTTTTGCAAGGGCCAATAAAGAACTTCTTTCATTTAAAGCTAAAGTGTGGAACCATTATTTCACACCACCCTTGCTAGTCTAGTAGATCTAACTTCATGGCAAGAGAAATCAGAGTGGTTTTCATAGATATCGAGAGGCAAGAATGGTTCCCTTTGTTAGCACTGATTTCAGGATAACAGTTAGCTACACAGAATTCCTCTCTTTATCAGCCTCCTGACTACTAGAAAGATCAGCAGTAAAGCTTATGATATTAAAATTGTATTACGTTGTTTCCCCTATCCATAAATAAAATTGATTTTGATTGTACTATGACCCTCTCCTTTATGGAACATTAAACCACTGTAGAGATCAGGAGGCCCCAACTTGTATGTTGTGGTATATTCAGACACCAGTGGCCAGGAAGCTCTACTCCATAAAATTCTTCCGTTCTATTCCTTCCCACTGAGAAGCTATGTCTTTGTTAAGAGATGACAACATTCACATTTCTCATTAGTTTGATTAATGATGTACTTCTAATGGAGGCTGCCACCTGACATTTGGGGAAAATAATACATGGCAGGTAATTTTTAAAAATACTGAATCTGTCCCCTTAACCTACATTCGTTCCCTCTGGTAAGGGTGGCAATTGCATATGGCACTCAGCAATGAGCACCAGCCTCTCTGAGTGTCCCAAGCCCTGTTCAGTGAGAAGAAGAAAGATAGCCTGTCATTAAGGGGAAACTGAAGCAAACCCAGGAGAGACTGTTTAATATCCGCATCACATCACCAATTTTCAACTTTGCATTTCCTGTCAATTAGACGTTTTAAGGTTTCAAGAAAATATTGAATTAATGGAGTGATTCTGCACCTAATAGATGCTAATGAATCTACTGTCTTACTTGTCTTTTCAGTTAGAACAACAATGAGGTGTGAAAACAAGCCATTTTCGAATTTTTCAAATGCTGAACTAAAATTTATATTTTGAAGTCTTTGCTTTGGGGTGGCTTTGGGTCTAATGAGCTTACTGTCTCTTCTTTTGGACTTCAAAGTGATTCTGAGTGTTTTCTAGCCTTGATGATGATTGACTTCTGTTCTTGTAAGAACAGAATGAAACTTATGTTTCAGAGTCTGTTTTGTTTTGAGATTAAAAACCCTTCTAACACTCAACGGGCAGAAGACACGAAACTGGGCTGGGACAAACCTTTGGTGAGCTGGCTTCTCTGTCGGTGCAAAACTACAAATATTTAATGCCATTTCATTACAGTGGAGGTGATAACCCTGGACTTCTGTTTCTCCAGTGCCTAAAGAGAAATGAATTTATTTTAAATTCTCCCAATCAAATCACAAATTCTCCTGCTCTTCATTTGTTTGGTTTTGCATTTCACTCTCCGTTTCCATATCTAAGTCTATTTCTCTCCAAAGATTAGCGAGTCTGTGTTTCTCTGCAGTAGTACAAGCTCTTCCAGTCCCTGAGCCACAGACAGGGTGTTGCTTGGGCTTGGAACCCTCTGACAGCAGCTGTCTGTGGGCACAGATGCCCTCTTTAATCAAAGTGAGCTCCCTAATGGGTACTAGAATGACATTCATTTGCCATTTGGATGTACCTGATGTGACACTTGAGGCAATGCCATGATCACTTTCCCTTAAAAGTGTAAAATCATTTCAAAAAATAAAAAGACAGAAATATTGTCTGCAGAAGTTGTTTGCTTTAAAAAGCAGCAATATTATCTTGGATTTGGGAGAATGTCACTGATGATAATTGGATCATTTTACATATGACTTGGTAATAAAATTCTGTATTTGAGAATTACAGATCTGTTGCTTACAAAAATCTGATTCCAGAACATTTCCTCTGGAGTTAAAATAGAAGAGACTGAGGGAATATTAATGATCATATTGTTAGGGGTATCTTAGAAATGAGATGCTTCACTCTCTTACATTGGAAAGCCATTTCATAGCAGAGGACATCCCTCTGTGCCAGAAGTGATATCTAACGCTACAATAACACTGCCAAGGGTTCTTTTTACGTAAAATTTCTGATAATGATGTACGTGATGTGCATGCAAGGAATAGTTTCATGAAAAGTCTACAAATGCATTTGCCACTGGAGATGAAAACAATTTTCAAAATATGCTGCTATCATTTTTGTTACTTATAAAAATGTGTTTTCTTTTAATTTTAGAGAAGTTTCTCAGTGGGTTTTTATCTGGTTAAATTTTCACTCTCACAAGGCTGGAAGGATCTTTAGATCATGGCCAGTTCATCTCTGGATTCTTAGAAACAGGCATCGAAAGACAAATGCTGTCCACGATGAGTTTGTGCTTCATCCAACCACAATGAATCTAAAAATTAAGCTCAAGCGGTAGGTAGTGTGTTTTCCTCTTCAAAAGAATCACCAGGGAAGACACTTTCATAGCCTTCCCTTTTACTCTATCTCACTGTTGAACAAGTCAGAGAAGTCAGACTTCAAGCTCCCAAAGTGTGACAGTACCAGATCATCAAGCAGCATGAAAAGGGAGTAAAAGGATGGAACATTGCCATCACTGGCAACTGAATGTCATTTCGCAACTAATAAATGCCCATTATCAATTATCTAATACTTAGTGACACTAAGTTGCCAAACAAAAAGCACAGTTTTGATTTAAATTTGAATCAGATGCTCTCTCTGTTGCTAGTGCATAATCTTCAAAGCACCAATTCTCAGCACTTCAGTTCCTCATCCAGAAATGATGTCCTATGTATTTCAAAGTGGTTTGGTGAGAAACTGATATATTCTCTCCATGTATCATAAATACATACTAATCCACATTATGCTGACACTGTAGAGTAGGTGATTTGTTTTTAGTTTGCAGATGAGCGATCTGAGTATTTGAGAGCTTACCTGACCTCTCTACCAGGGAAACTCCCGAATGGATACGCATAACCAACACAGGGACTAACGTGACACTGCTTTGTGCCTGGTGGCAAAGCAATGTCCGCTCATAACTGAGAAAGGAAGCAAATGAAGCCACAGTTGGTAGGCACAGGAGCAGTGCTTCTCTGTGTTAGTCTTTCAGATTTGGGATTCAACAGCATGCTATCAATCTAATTTCTGGTTATTCCATCTAAAAAGTTATTTCATGAATAGTGGAATTATAATAAATACACTTTATGGGTTGCTACCCCATTTCTCGTAAAAATAGCATAGAATTAAGTTTAAATTACTATTTGAGGTTTATATTATTGTAGAGAAATGAGGTATTTATATACCTCTATTCTGTAAGGATTTCTCATTTGAAACTTTATTCCTTCTATTGTGTACACATTTGATGTATTTTTTTTTCCCGTTAGAAACAGAACCCGTAGGATATATATAAGAATAGTCTCACTTGATTTCAGGGGCTGGCAAGTCCTAAATGTACAGGTAGCTTGGCAGGGTGGAGACTAAACAAATAGCTGATGTTGGTGTCCAAAGCCACAGGATATGAGCCTGCATTTCTTTCTAAACCTTTCATTACATTCAGAATGTATGGAACCAACCTATATTATGGAGACAATCAACTTATTCGCAGCCCATAAACTAAATGTTAATCCCATTCCAGTGCACACTCACAGAAACCTCTAAACTCAAGTTTCACCAAGTGTCTGTGTTTCATGTTCCAGTCAAGCTGATGCATGCAATCAGCTAGTTCATAGGTTTACGGTAGTGCTAATATATCTCTAATATTCGAGATTTCCTCACGTGGTTTTATTAGTGAAGGTTTTTGGTTGCTTTGAACATATGCCCAAAACAGAATAATTTAAAAGAAGAAAGATTTATTTTGGCTCATGGTTTCAGGGGTTTCATTCCATGGTAAATTGGTTCCAGTCCTCTTCTTCCTGGGGCAAGGCCATAAGCATCATGGCAGAGGGCGTGATAGGAGGAAGCTGCTCATCAAATGGCAAAGCAGAGGTAGAAAGAGTGAGCCCAAAGAAAGTTAACCCTGTAAAGATGCTCTCTCAGTTACTGACTTCCTCCGAACAGGGTGCACCACCTAAAAGCTCTTTCATCTGTGAACATGTCCATGGATTTGACCATCCAGATCATAAAAATCTAATCTAATCAAAATCTAATCACATCTCTAGGCATTTCATAATCCACTCTAGTAAACAATCATGACTAGCCATCACACACTGTCAGCCAACTGGGATATTTTAGATTTGATAATTATGATTATCATAATCATTCTGTAATAAAGTAAAGCCCAGATTTTAAAGTAAAACTCAAACTGGGAATACTAACCCATTCACTTTTCAATATAACAAAGGAGAAAGAGAATAATTAAGGTTTTTCATACATGAAATGCTATAGATACGTGTTAATGCCATTGAAATTGGGCTATTTGCTTGAGGAGACTTTAATTCCAGAATCAATCTACTTTTTTTGGGAAATGCTTTCATTGCTGTCTTAAATTCTGAAGATTAAATTACAAATTATTTTGGAATATAGAAAAGTACCTGTTTTAACATATTTCTCAAAAGGTGGTAATTCTAAACATTAGCGTATTTATGGCAGCAAAATCCTAAACATATTTGCAACAGTTGAAATAGATTTTGCCCACTGTGCATAATCCTATAGATATTGTTGATGTACAATGTTTTGTAATTCACTTAAATCGGGTATGATAGAGAAGCTCAAACTGAGCCACTTTATAGTTCTTCTATAAAGCAAGCGCTTCCAGGAATTATACTTACAGAAAAAGAAAAATCTGCACTGGAGATAATGCATATAATCACATTTTCTAAAAATGGAACAGCCTTGTTACATTCTTGTTTGGTATCTTTTTACATCGTCACCTGCAGCTATGTTCTGTTGCCATTATTCTAATGGTAGTAAGAAGAAATCGCCACTAAAAATCTCAAAATAGAGGATTTATTTTGTAAAGCTGTAATTATGCAACTCAAGTTTCAGCTTTTCTTTCAAAGAATAACAATAAAAGGACTCCGAAACTATTGAAAGAGAAGCACTATGAAGAAATCTTTTTTGAATATATTTTCTTCAAAAAATACTAAAATCTCTGCAGAAACGGATGGAGTTTCCATTATTCGAAGAGATTCAATGCTCTGGTTAAAAGCAACTGCTCAGGAGTATTTGCAAATAATGTGCCCCGTTCTGCAAATGAAGAAGCAGCCTATTTTACCTTCATCAGAATTAGATCTTTCAATATAAGCCACGTATTTTGCTGTCTTGATTTTGTTTTCCAAAAGTTTAGTTTTTATTGTTTCTTTAGAAACATGTGGTTCCTTTGAAGAATTTGTAAAAAATTATCATAGCAATCTGGTCTTTTTTCAATCAAATGTAGGTTTCTCTTCCAATCTTTGTCTCTAAATATTTCACATGGAACCATTTTCCTTTTTACTGGATGGATCTCTGATAGAAATAAAATGTTTATTAAGGTACATACACCCATGGCATCTCAACTTCACTGAGGTCAGGGGACACTAGAATTTCCTTTCTATTTCGGCAGTCGGAGGGTGGGGAATGATAACTATAAAGACTGCAAATTCATTTCTCTTACAGACGCAGATCACTTTTCTCTAACCCTATAATAGAATATCAAATCAATGCTATACTAACTATTGGAGATAGTGCTTTATTGAAACCAATTTTTAATTCTCCTTCAAGTTTTATTGGATCAATTTTTTAATGAAATACTGGCCTTTACAGTTGAAGACCAAATCTCATTTGCTTAATTTCAAGACATTTTTTCCTAAGCTCTTTGTATTATAATGTTATCTCTCGCTTGATACCAACTCTTATATGGGAATTTAATTAATGCCATTAACAACCAATTGAATGTCATTTATGAAGATATTTAACAGAGTACAGTTCAAGACTATTCTAGGTGAAACAAAACACTTCACAAACACTGTCAAACACTCATGATAAACTCTTACACTTTCCACTTGGGTCATCAGCAACCTATGTGTAACTTTCCACTGTGGGCTAAATGCTTTGCACTGGGATTCTCATTAGCTACTGCATCAATGACTTTGTCTTACTAAAGACTATTGCCCTCAGAATATGCAAAGATGTGTAATTTCTTATGTGTGTGTCCATTACTTTTCTCTCATTGCTGAGATAAAATAGCCAATACTCAAAATTAAAGGAGGAAAAGTTTGTTTATCTCACAGTTTGTGGAGTTTTCTGCCTGTAATCAGCTGGATCCAAGGCAGCATGGCATGGCAGACAAAGATAGCACAGACAGAAAAAGTGAAAAAAAAGGCAAAGAGAAATCCTCTTTTTCACTCTTATATTGTATGCAAGCTACCCGCCCTAGAGCAAGTGTAGCACTCACACAGTCTCTCTGCCCTCCTCTTGCACAGGCTGAGGATGTTTACAAGTCAGGCCCTGGCCCCCTGCTGTGTGGCTTAGTTAAACTTCTAAACTCAAGTTGACACAATGTATCAACCATTTCAACATGGTTATTATTTTTTAATTATGCTATATTTCACCAATACAATACTACAATTTCACTTTGGTGTGTAACCTATGTGTTTTTGGATCATGAAAATTTCTTGTGGTGGAATGTGACAATTTTTCACAATAGCATACTTAATTATTTCCTTGAGGACTTTTTGGAAAATGTATACTTTGTTATTTTTCAAACTTTATTTTTCCCCGTAGTACTGGAGAATGAACCGGAGGTCTCATCATTCTAGGCAAGCACTGTGCCACATCCCTGCAAAGGCATATTTTAAGTATGTCTTTTGTTTGGATGAAAACAAAATAGTTAGGTTTTAGAGACTGAAATATAAGAACATATTTTTACATCACTGTATTTCAATAATGTGACAAAATGGGGAATTATCTAGAGATTATAAAACTTTTAGAAAAATATAGACTGTCAGTCAGTTAATAGCCTTTCCTGAATTTAATATTTTTAGAACAGGTAGAAGAAGCTAAACTTACCTAACTTTAAAACTGTGCTTTCCATCGATTTTTCCAGCCAAAAAAATGAGGGAACTAGATGGTACATTTTAATATTTGTTCCAGTTAGAAGACTGCTCAATTGCGAATGATTGATATCATTCTTTTTGTGGCCTTTGCTTTACTGTTTCAAAAAGATGTTAATTAAGGCAGTACAAATGGAGTAGGGGTGGGAATCTGCACTGATACATGCAGTAATAATGAAAACAACATTTCGTGATTTAACATAAGGTTATCTACTCCTTACTGAATACAGGGAAAGTGGCATGCTTCCTGCAATGGGGACCCCATTATTAAAACCTAGACGCTTCAGATGTGGAGAGTGTTCATGAGGGGCCAGGAAATGCGACTGAACATCCTGGGGGAGGGGAAGAGTGAGTGTAGTCCATCAGGAGGAAAAGTCTGAGAAGAATCAGTGTCAGCCTTCTAGAATTTTCCCACGGAGCACTGGGTCTGGAATGAGCCAGACCCAACTTTCAAGCCTTGGTTCCCTCTCATCAATGAGATAAATGATCATTATTATTAGTTCTGCTATTTGTATCAGAGACTTCCCACAAACACTTCCAAAGCAGAAAGCCCGGGTCCTGTGGGACTGCTATCTATGCAGCTGCTTACAGCAGGTCACTCTCGGTGAAGGATGAAAAATGGGAGGATACCAAATGCTGCTGGACTGTGGCAGAAACACGAGAGTGCCAGTTTTGAGATTTAGTTTCAAGAGGATTAGAGGCATTTATGAGTTCTCTGTTTTAAACTTTTGCCATTTGATGATAAAAAGATAAGAGTCCGAAGTCATGTCCTTACCTCCTTCACCCCAGCCATGTGAGTAAATCCACCGGCAAGCAAAGACAGTGAGAAAAACACGCTGAAATCAGTCAAGCCTCGTCCAGACCAGCACGGTTGCCCAGTGGTTGCATAATGGTGTAAAGAAAGATAAATAAGTACTAAGTTTAGAGTACTTTCTTATATAGCACCAGGTACTAACCTATGTGTAAAGTTATAAATATTAAACAGCATTGTTATGCATTCTTAGCATTTCAAGAGTAAAAAAACAAAATCCTGCTATCATACATACCAATGGCAGAGGCCAGTATTTATTCCCAAATGATGAGACTTGAAGTGCAGTGCAGCCGTTGCTCTGTGAAGACTGGAAGTGACACCATTGCCAATTGTATGGGTTAGCGTTCTCCAGGAAACGGGAGCGAGACTCTGCCCTCCCTATCTGAAGAGAGAGACCTGAAAGGCACAGAGCTGATGTGAATCCTGGCTTGAAAGAAGGAGAGGAGAGGAGATGTTTCTGCTCACACAGCGAAGAAGAAGATGAACAGGGTGCAAATACCACCTCCCTCTGTTCAGGCCCTGGCTGGGTGGCGTGATGCCCAGCCACAGTGGGAAGGACAAATGTCTGTGCTGAGCCCAGAGATCAAACGCTGACCTCACCCTCAACAGCAGTGCACAGGTACCCAGAAAGGAGCCTGGGGAACCTGGGCTCACCACTGTTCAATTTGACAGATAAGATTAACCAGGATACCCGTAGATCTAGATACCAGATCTCTGAACCAGGAATCAAGACAAGTTATTGAGGGGAATGCCAGGATGATTGAAGTTTCTTTCACATTTTACCACAAGGCAACTTACTTGGCTAACATTATTAAATTAAAAAAAAGCTCAAGTCCAAGACTGAACAGAAGCTCAACAAACATTTGCTCAACAAACATTTCTGAGTGTCTGCCATATGCTAGGCCCTTTGCTTGGCACTGTTATGCAATTAATTTAAAAATAATCTGTGATTTCAGGAACAATTCTAACCTGAATAATTTAGGCAGAGTAAGACAAGTCATTCATAAGATAACAGACCAACTGGAAAACTAGTTTAAATCATGAGCTTATACTGCAGTGACAGTATTGTAGATCTTACAGAAAATAAACCTAAAGTTCTAAAAAAAATAAAAAGTCAAAATAATTAAGCATATAAAGAATGATGCTCGGAACCAAATTTCTTCAACCTGCTGTAGAGAATACAGTATAAATTTGATACAACAGGCTTATGACATCAGGACCCTATAAGCGTACGCCAGGTCAGGCCTGGGCTGAGAGACTGACTGAAGCTTATGTATCACTAGAGACAGAACAACAATCACACAGAACCCTGGCTGTCAGAGCCACCAGCTCAAAATGGCATTTGTCATTCATTTTGTATGCAGCTCTGCTTTCTTCTCCATTGCCTCTAGCTCACAAAAAGACTGGTTTCTTCCATAAAGTTTCTCTTTGTAGAAAATTCTAGGTTTGACCAACCATGGAGAAATAAATTTTCTCTTCTTTCACAGTGTATAATTTTCTCTTCCTGACTCCTGAGAAGAGACCACTGATAGGAGTTAAGGGTATTTGCCTTTAGAAAACAATAGTGTCTGACTCAGAATTTTACAAGATATATTTTATTTTCTGTTACAAAGAAAAACACCAGCACCTTCTCAATGCCAGGTGCAAGGAGTACTTTTCTCAGTTACAAAACCAATGTGCCTAAGAAAGTTTCCTTATATGTATATTAATATGAGTGAATACAGTTTAACCAAAACAATTCTATTTTCTGATGGTCTCAAAGGACAGTTGCCTGTGTTGAGGAAAACAAACAGCTCCTCTTTATTGGCTGAAGCATAACAATGCCTTCCCTCTGGCTCACAGCTCCAGATTCATGGCCAGCTGCCCATATATAATGCTTTCGGCGCCAGCTATGAGTGCAAATTTAGGGCCTAAGAAAATTGTGATCCCAGTCACTTTCAGTTCCCAAATGTATTAATAATTATTTGATAATACTCTCTGTTACTCAGTAATAATAACTTTATAGTTTGTGGTCAAGATCACTCCTAAGTCAACTGTTAAATAGCGCGGGAAAGAAGTTCTAGGTAAGTGAGCTTCTCTGATAGAAATTCACCAAGGAGCCATTACATATGCATCTGGATGAGGCCATCTGGTTTTGCCTAATTGGGCCTGGTTTTGTGACTTGTCTACTCCTTCTCTACTCTCTCTGCGTGGTGCACAGTGTTAACCTCTCTCCTCACACCAGTCTTTAGTGAGGGTCAACCAAACATTGCCATTTGATTTTTATCGTGGTTTGTAGGGGACCCAGATGAAACTTCACAAGGAGAACACGATGTCTCTTTGCAGCTCTAAATTGCATAGACTTCAGAGATGCCCTTCTCTCTATGGGCCTTTAATTTGGTTTGACCCATCAGCCAGTTACCTTTGAGGGCTTCTTTTTGTGCGAGTTCATCATTTGCCCATGTACTCCCGGGCAGGAAAAACCTAGAGGCAGCTCTCCCTTCAGCTTTGTGTCTGTGACGAGGGGCTTTCAAGCATATGGCACCAGCGAGTGCTGTGTCAGTTTGATCGCCTGCTTCTCATTTCCGTGGTGCGATGTTGATTCTGACACAGGTGTCCCCACTCTTCCACACTATCTTTTATTCTTCCGTGTCATTCAAACCTCCCATTCAGCCCGTCACTGGGTCCTGTCATTTTTCCTTTGAGCTATCTTGCAGTTTCCCTCCTCCCTTCCCCGCTACCACCGCACTCACCGAGGCCAGTGATGATTGTAGGATTTTTCAGTAAATTCTTCACATCTCCACTCCATCTTGCACATTTATTTCAGCCCAGAGTTCCTAATGTCCTACTTTCTTTCTATTATTTTCTGTTCAACGACCTAGCATCATCCTCTTGTACTATCTAATAAAATGCATCCAAATGGTGCATCTGATTCCTTCCCAACCAGGGTTCCTTCTCATTAGAGACACCCCAGAGAAGCTGCACTTCAAAACAGCAGGCTTAGAGGAGTGCCTCATTGCTTTTGATATGCTTTTCTCCCGATCCCACATTTCCTGTCTCCCCTTTCATATATAAATCTATTTTGTCCTCGGGGAATGATACAGATGCCATCTTTCCCAAAGCCTTGTGACAGATTTCACCACATTCACGTTCTCTATGCTTCTGTGACATACACTAATACTCTCTCATAGAACACATCACATTGTGCTATAATTGTCTGCAATCAGTGACGTTCAACACTATTTCACTCAACCAACAGCCCTCTGATAACAGAACACATTTTCCCTTACCTAGCCTGGTAGCACCCTCTGCAGAGTTTTGATGCATAGTAGGTTCTCAGTGAAGACTTGTCAGAGTGTTTAAATCATTAGCCAGACATTTACAGTTTTGCCAAAATATTCAAATGTTTAAACCAGAGTAGAAATTTAGCAATGCTCTGTGTAACGAAAGAGGAAGGATAGAATGACTGCAGGGCCCCAGAGCTAAGGAAGCCTTTATTGACTTTATGGCCTTATTTGTAACTGTTTTCTTGCCATGAGCTTTCTAGGGGCAGAGACCATATCTCACTAGCCCTTAGATCCTTTGATAATGGTCATGGTAACTGAGTACCCAGTGATTTGAATACTTAGGTTTCTAGAGCATGTGAAGCCCAATTTCTACCATAACAACTGGTTGTCCTAAAATGATACTGCCCTGCAAGACAGAGGCTGTTTCTCTGTTTACCTACTTATATGCAAACCCATCAAATCAAAGAATATTGCTGCCTATTTTTAAATTTCCATCAGTCTGTGTGACTGATGTTTAAGACTGAGTGGTGAAAAGTAAAAGTCCATCTTTTAAAGTTTCTTAATTTAACAGGTTAAAATATCTCCAGAACGCGTACATTTAGATATTAGGGATATGTATTCTTTTCCCTCCAGGAATTTTGGAATCTTCTTAGATGCGGGGAAGTTGTCTTATATAATTATGTTTCTCTATAACACAAGGAATCTCGCACCAAATAAATACTAAGTGAATAAATACTATGTTTCTCTATAACACAAGGAATCTCGCACCAAATAAATACTAAGTGAATAATGGTCAACTGATTGGCTGAAGTATGACAGCTAAAAGCTGAAGTTTTCCATAGCTGAGAAAGGGGAATAGCAATAAGAACAAGGTAGAGAAGGAGTCTAGTGAGATGCTATTCTATTCAGACTTTCTCATCTATACATACATTCCTCTGTAACTACTCCATGGCTTTACTTTTTCTCAAAGCACTCAGGACATTGTAACACTGAAGTAGCTATTTACACATCTGGTATGGAGTTCTAACACAACAGAAATAGTTGTTTCTTTCTGTTCTTATTTTGACACTAATTACAAGAAAAGGATCATTGAAGTGCCATTTACACACCAAAAATGGCTGACAGTCTGATTTGGTTCAGAATTAAAGTTTTGCAGAACATTGCTACTACCGTTAATTAGTTCAAGCATTGCCAGTGGTACATGGTGTGCCATAATAGCTGAAATCCAATAGCTGTGACAGAAGTCTTAGAAGTCACAAAGCTGTGAATGCTGACGCTTAGGCCCTCTGCAGGAAAAGGTGTTTGACTACTGGTCTATGCGAGAGTCATGCTTCTCACCCTATAACAGTTTTCTGTTAGATGAATGAATGAATGAAATGATAAATAAATGACTCAGAGACAAAACTCAAGTCACACTTCATCCCTGCCCTAGCAGTCTTTTATTTGTCTTGAAATATTTGAAAACCCTAAAACACATGTGTAGTCATGAAGGGGGACAGAGTTCTGTGCAAATGAATGTAGCCCACCATTGGGATGGAATTGTATAAACTTTTAGTTACACGCTGGTGCCCTTAAAGAAGATTAGAGTAGAGGAAAAAGATGAATAGGGTTCTTAAAAGAAAATTCCTACTGGGTAAAGAATGTTAAGTAGATTATCGGCGAGCCTACATGGTAGAATCACTTTGGGTAATACAATTCCGGGCCTTACACATACCTATACGCTCTACCTTAGGAAGGGTTATTCTGTAGAATAAATAATACAGCTATATATTTTACTGTAGACCCCAAAAGTAGGTTGTAAAATCCTTGTTCTCTTAAGGATCTGACTAGAGGCAGAAGAGGGTTTTTGCCTCACTGGAAGGGAAGCTATTTGGTGCTTCCTTTTTTGGCTAGAATGGACACCAAATTATGAGCTGAACTGCGGTCAAGGTACCAAAAGGGTGTTCAAAACCTTAGCATGCGAGTCTGAAGGACTGCAGAGCTACAAGCAGCAGCTTGATGATATATCAAAAACCCCTGCCAGAAATAACTGGAGTGTGATATCTCTGAAAAGCCTGGCTGTCGGCCTCATCAAGTTGATAGGAGCTTATTGCACTGAGATTTGGAGTATTGCTGGAAATGTAACAGAGTTTTACTTACTGGTGGTAATGCCAGAGATTTTCTGGATCCAGTATCTGTTAAGCCTCAACAGAAATGAAGATCTTGACTTAATTTTTATTTTTAAAAAACTGAAAGAAATGTATGATATAACAAGAAATTATTTGTGGTATAATACCCATTGATTTCAGCTTGATTTCACAGAATAGCCAAATGCAGAGGGAAAAAATACCCTATCTGGCAAACTCGGGAGCCATTAAAAGAAGAACCTGCACACTACCTCAAAGGCGTGTTTCTAACTTAATTTGGATTCTGACTTCAGACAGTCGCAATTGCCTGCGAGATGAGAAAGGAGGGTTCAACTTCAGCGCTGTTCTATGATTTCCAGATGGGATGTGCTCCGCTCTTCTTCCCCGGTGAAAAGAAACACACACAGCCCCTTCACTCTCTGCCCCCAGCCCCGTCTCATTGCTCAGCCGGCAGCAGTATTCATTGTGCATTGATTGGGAGGAAAACAGAAGCCAAAGCTTTTTTCCTTGAAGGAGCACAGCTCAGACTGCAGGCAATAAATAATGACACAGAAGCAGAAGAAGCCACAGTTCCTGCGGCGCGCGGGGCAGCAGGTCTACTTTGCTAGAAAGTTAGAAACTGAGGAATTGGGTGTCTGATGGAGGTAGGTAGGCAAAGGTGACTGGAGAGGCAAAGCAGCATCGTCTTGGTCGCACGCACTGACCACCACACTCAGAACTGAAAAGACAGTAGGTGTGTGGGGAGCTGCAGAGACTGCATAGTGACATTCAGCAAGAAGGAAGAGCGAGCAAGGGGAAAAGGGAAGGAGAGAAGAAAGCCCACCTCCTGAACCCGAGGAAAAGGTCGACAGCCCACGTAGCAGCAAAGGCCTTGCTGAGTAGCTCCCTCCAGGAATCGGAAGACAGGTGCTAGTTTCTCTTTGTTACATCCTTGCCTTTGCTGCTATTCCTACTCCTATTTTCCATATGAAGGAGTGAAAATGGAACTAATTCAGGGCTAAAGAAAAGTGCAAAGCATTTGCGGAGACCTCACCATGAGCCGAGAACCGAATTAAACACTTTGAATAAAGAAAAGCATTCGAGCTCTGACATTCACAGGCTCCTTGCAGAGTAAGCGATGGTAAAGGGTTAGAACACTGTGTAAGAGGGTTCGCTTATTCCATGCCTGTTATTCCAAAATATTTAGTTTGTATCTTTTTTTCTAGCACTTATGACACACAGTCATAGATGGCCTAATCCCATAATTTGAATAACCTGCTGGCTTTTAAAAGATGCTACCCCTTTCCTCAGATTTGAGATGATTTAAAAGGAATTATTGAACTCTTATAGAACCTGCCAGAAATCAAATGTTTGGGTTGCTAAACTATTCACTTGACTTTACATTTAGTTTTGCAAGTTTCTTTCTTATTGGCTTGACCTTACACTTAGTTCTACAAGTTTCTTTCTTTCTCTCTTTTTCTTTCTTTCTTTCTTTCTTTCTTTCTTTCTTTCTTTCTTCCTTCCTTCCTTCCTTCCTTCCTTCTTTCTTTCTTTCTTTCTTTCTTTCTATTTTCTTTTCTTTTTTCTTTCTCTTTCATCTTTATAGTTGAGATGGAGTTTGTATTTCTATCTGGTTCAAGAAAAATCTTTGAAATGACTTTCTATTGATAGAGTTACATAAAATTTCTCATTTGTAGAGAGAGAACCATTTAAAAAAATTTTTTTGAAAGGAACATTTTTGCATTGCTTATTTTTTCTTCCAATAATTAGTTTTGGAAACAAGTGTTGTAAAGAAGAGTACTCTGTTGATTTTTAATTTCTGCATTTTTTAAAATTATGAAATATGAGTGGTGATAAAAAAAATACAGGAGAGGCAGGTGCAGGTGACTCAGTGGGACCGACACTAGCCTTCTCTCTCCAGTGTTTACCATGAGAACACAGAGTCGGACTCTTTAAAGAAAAACTTATGGCACCAGAAATTGAAGAATGATTATCTCCAGATAGTCTTTCAGCTTCTTCATTGATTGAGCAAGGTTGCATGCCAAAATAACGTGGTAAGTGATGTGGACTTTTCCAATTTACTTGGAAAATGGAAAAGCAGTCATTGTAGTGACAATTTTCAGCAGCCTATCAAATTTTACCCATCAGTAGTGAGTTGGGATTGTTTCTACCTCTCAGTAGTAAAAAGCTTTATGCATTTTTAAAGGAAAAACTTTTCATTTTTCTCTCTGCTCCATTTCTCCATAAAATAGAATACAATAGAAGAGAAAATAAAAGGCTTTCTTGTTTTTCTGAATAATCATTGATAGTTTACTGGGCAACCCTAACAAACCAGGTGTCACTATGAGTCTCATGTTTTTGAAACTCACTATCAAAGGAGAAAAACCAGAAACAACCACCTTTCTCAGCAAAAATATAAGTTTAAAAGCAGGGGCTGGCTGAAGGCCTTTTGAAAAAGCTTGTTATCACTTTTCTTTACTAAAAGGATATTGACTATCATCAGTAATAAAATGTTATTTGTCAACAAATCTCTAATTAGTTTAATGGATGTTGGATGTTCTCTTTATCTTCATCATTAGCCCTTGGTCTCACCAGTGTGTTAAAAAGTGTTCCTTGAAAAGGGTCCTTTTATTTTGACATTGTAGAAATATAGTTACACGGGTAACCCTTTCCTTGTCAATAAGGAGAAAATTTTAAGAATTGAAAGGCAGTTTTCCTTTCTGGTATGCATATCATTTATTCACAAGCAACTTCTTTCCTTAAAAAATATAAATAAATAAAAGAGCAATCTTCCTTTTTAACTTCCCTTGACTCTTATGCAATGATGAGGAATGGAAGTCTACGTGTGCCCATTTTGCCATTTAATTAGGAAGCTACAGCTGTTGGTAAAGCAAGACAAACAAAAGGCCAGACTGAGTCCCACAGGGCAAAAGCTTCATTGAAAAAGGAAGAGAGAAGAATTAGTGAAATAAATGATCAGCAAGTAGAAAAATTATTGTTGTAAAAGTGGAAACTTTAATCCAATAATAAAAACAGCATCAGAGGAGTTTTACTGATGGACAGAGATGAAAAACACACAGAGTGATACAACAGAATGAAAGAGAAGTCAAGAGACCAGAGAGTCCAGAAACGCGGCCCAAACAGCATCAAATCTGTCCTTCACAACCCAACTATTTAATGAAAACGCAAATTAATGAAACGTAACATTATTTCAATAAGGAAACTGCTGCAGTTACAAAACTGCAAGGTTCAAAGCATGGCTGTTAACTAGTTGTTGTAGTCTTCCGTGCAGGTACCTGTCACCAGCTACTAAAGCCTTCCTGTAAGTGACACTAACCTCGATGTCCTAGAATAGCCCTTTCTCCCTCCTGGATGCCCAAATCTGTACTTTGGATACAACCAGAGGAGATAACTTGGCACCTTTCTCAGAGTTACATTCCGTGCCTTAGGTGTTCCCCTGCACTGGTAAGCATGATGGATACAGTGCTTTCATTTCATCAGATCCCTTCTGCAGACATTCAGGAAAGATCAGCTTCTGCGCACTCCAGTCAGACACGCAGCTATGAAAGTGCCATAAAACCTGTGTGATCACCACCTGCAATGTAAAAAATGCCAGCAATAACTTACCAAAATATTTCCAGTGAAAATATGACTTTGACCCAGATGGCAAAATAGGCTGCGTTGGCCATAAATCTGCAGGCAGTAAATGGGCAGGTGGTAAATCTGCTATCATTGCTTCTGTTTTCTCAACACTTTATCTCTACAGTCTTTTCCTAAGGAAATAAAAATTCGTGAAACATGGAAGAAGAAACACAACACTGGCTGGAAACTCTACTGTGAGGCTGTAAGATTCTTGAAATTTAGAGAACCTGTTCTTACACTTCAGGCTCAGGTCTGACGCACTGGAAGAATAGTGTATTGAGAATAGAGGGTAAAATATATAAAATAGGCCGAAGTTTAGTTCCTATCAGTTTTGGCACCAGAATCATCTTGAAAATGAAAATTTTGCTTTTTTCTTTACATAGAAAAACAAATATTCTCTAAATATTAAAATTTCTTGTACTTCCCAACTTCTATTTCATATCGACTGCTTCTATGCACAGTGAGAGAAAGAATTAACAACATTATCACCAGTACAGTGGGGAAAAGTCATTGATTTAGATAATTTGTGATCACAATTCAATTTTAAAGAAAGATTGTGTTGAGTTGGATATTGTTCCCACGATGGAATGTAGGTACTCATGATCCATTATCCTGCGAAAAAGTCTTTAATCCTGCAATAAGAAATAATGCAGAAATTTGGACTCTGTAGGAAATACTTCCACTACCTCATTAAATAATGAGGTATTTGAGGCTGATCCTGGGACAACCATTTTAATAGCTTATTAAATTTCCCTTGATGCCTGGACTTGTAGGTTCTTCCTATCGGGGAGCAGTCATTCAGTGATCGGTGAGTATGCGGAGCCTTGGAGGACGACACCCATATTCCCAGAATATGGTCTATACTCAGCCACATCAGCTGTGTCCACAGCAGTCCAGGGAAAGTATATCATAGAATCAGTGGATTGGGACCCACTTATGCAGTTTATAATGAAAGGGGAACCCGGTCACAAGCATTTCACAGTAGTGGCCCAAATATATTGGGAAAAAGTCTCTAGAAACTCTGTATCAGGGACATGATAATGAACCACTGATCTTTCCAAAATGCAAGGGAAATCAAGTAGCCAATTTGTCCTGAGTGGCTGGAGTTCCCAGCTATGGTGGCAGAGGGCTCCGCAGTAGTTTTCTGCAGGCAGGGGGAACTCAGCACTAGGTCGTTCTTGGTAAGTCAAAGCTGGTGCAGTTGAGCAGTGTGAGGTATTTGCATTTGTCTTCCTGACATGTTTATCAAAGGCTGGCTGCCACTGCCTGGCCAGTTCATTTCACAGAGTGGATTCTTGAGTGTCTCAACAGCTGTGTGTTTTCTGTAGTGGATATTTCCATCCACTCGAAAGATTCTCTCCCTTTGTGCTCATACCCATGAGTACATCCATGTGTGTCTCCACGTTCTAATCTTTTTGTTTTACTTCCACATCATTGCATAGGCCATCTCTTGACTACTTCTTGAACCATTTCTCTTCCCATACAAAGTGAAGAACAAGTGCACAGTTTGAAGCCCATACTCACTGAGAGAACCAGTCCTCAACGTTATTTTTCAAGGTATTCTGTAAGTCTGCAGTGCAGACTCTGTCCATGGCTGGAGAGCACTCATATGGAAAATTATAACCCTTCTGGGAGCCAACTCTAGGTCTACTTCCTGTGCTCTCAGTTGGCTGTGTTTGCATTGCCAAGGGGCCTGGATGTGGGCTGAGGGAGGTGTCCTGGTGCAACAGCCCTGCCTTGGGTTCTGGGTCATCTGATCCCAGAGCTTGCTGCATCTTCTGGGCCCACTCATGCTTCATCTCAATTGTACCACTTCCTTATGATGCTTGCAGTAAGGGTTCCAAAAATCACCTTTGGACTCTAGGATCTAAAGAACCGAGCTCATGACTATGTAATTTCATTCAGTCCCTTTCATGAACTATGCTCCATGCATGCCAGCTGCTGTAATACGACAGGAAATGTTTTTTGCAAAGTTATCCCACTAGACGTGGCAGGGTGTCTCTTAGGAGATCTACGCATCTGTGCTGTAATTCTCCACTAACACTTGTCAGTAATTTCATGTGGTATCCTTTCCCAGCACTGCTGGCTCCAACATCATGAGTTCTATTTTGAGACTGTTATGACCCACAAGGTGTAACTATTGCTCTTCCACCCAAATCTGATTTAGGCTTCACTCAAATTTAAACAAACTAATACATTTATATCAACACAGCTTTGCATCAGCTAGTACATCTTCGGAGATAGAATGAATATATTGCCTTTTAAAATATAAAAAGACTCACTAGAACACTGTGCTTCCTTCTATGTGCAGGAAAGTACAAGATAAAATTTTTCATCTATATTTGGTACTCTTCAAAATGTTTTAACCAGGCTGCCTTCTTAATTTGCACAGATTTATCTCCTACCCTCTGGAATGCCTGTGTTCTACCAAGGCCTCCAGAATGTTAGCTACCACTTGCTCATCTGGCATGGTCAGTACCCGGCATCAGGGTAACAGAGAGTATGAACTACTGTGGGTGGTACAGATGGTCCAGTTAGCTTCAGATAATATTATGACAGAGGGCAGAAGAGCTAACATCACCCTGGGGCAAAACTGTAAATTAATATTGTTATTGAATCCATGTAAATGCAATTGTGTTTCTGATTGTCTTTTCTGATTGAGACAGAAAAAAACACATTTTCCAGAATAGTGGCTTCATACCAAGTTCCTGAGGCTGTATTAGTCTGCTCTAGCAATATACCACATCTGGCCCAGCATCTGTGAAGGGACCCTTAGTAGGTTCAGCATGGACTTGTCTTCCAGGATCTATCTTGTTTCTCAAGGGTTCAGAATGGTAGATTCAATACTGATATTACATTAAAAAGAACCTTGTATCTTTTAGATCCATAAGGGTAAAACTAACTTCCAACTCCATTTCCCACTTTTAGGACAAATAGTGTACCTCGTTTTTTGTTTTGGCTGAGGAAGAAATAGGTTTGAGATAACCTCACCTTGTATGATAGCTCTTACCCAAACCATGAAGGCACAGTGGAGTTACTGAAAGAACTTACAAGTGTAATTTTTGCTTATGCATTCAAGAATAACAGAAATGTTCAGTATCGGATGCACTGTAACTTAGAGACTAACTACAACTCTGTTCACTTGTTTATTGTCCAAGGCCTGTATGTCTTCATATAGACATATAGACAACCATAATGTTTGTCTCTGGCTATCATTATTTAATTAGATCCCATATACAACTGTTATCGAAATGTCCATCCAATAAAATGGCCATGGTCCCTTTGGGGGAAGACTACCGGGAATATACCATGGACATGTAAAGTAGAATTGTGGAATCTTTACTCTGTGGAGACTGTAACAAAGCGTCATTGAAAACCGGCTTAGGTCTTGAGTCTGGACAGAGGATGGTGGATTTTTGTTGGTATGATGCCTTTATTTTCCACATCCTCCCAAGTTGGTTGCTAGAGCAAACTGTTAGCAACCTTAGAGATTTTCCCCTAACGGTGGCTGTGTTCTACTAACATCTCCATAAGTGTGGGTCAGTCTGTCTTGACTACCAGTCTTGCAAACTGAAAAATTCACTCCCCTGAATACCAACAGTTAAGAATATTTACTGTTTTGGCCCCTGTTAGTCATGCTCATCTCAGTGAGTCCAAATCTGTAAAAACGTTTTCTCCTTCCAGTTCTGACCCAGAAAGCTGCCATCAAATATCGACTCTGCTGCCATTCGCTTAGACTTGCACTTAAAACTTTGGTAAATGACACGTGTGTGGGCCATATCCACCCCTTAGGTCTATGGGCTCTGTACTGACCATCCATTCCTGCATTTCCCTGCTACACCATATCGTCCCAACCCCCACCCCTGCAGGCCCTGGGATCTTCTTCCATTTCACCTTCACTCAGAGTGTGCTATCATTTATTCCATATTTCTAGGACTCATCCTAGCATGCAATGCACAACATTTTCTGGTGTGGATCCTTGCTAGTTAAATTCTGTACTTCAAAAAGTCACACACATGTCAGTAAACCCCCCTGTGTCCAATTTTATATTTTAGCATGTTGAATAAGCAGGACTGTTGCAATCCACTTCTAAATGCACTCATCCAACCCCAGTGGATACATTTCCTCTGGGTCTTGCAGGTCCTTTAGGGTACTGAGCATCTCATCCTAGCTGCTGTATTGTGACTGTATAATAGTTTCAGGCCCATTGTCAGGTGGAAAAGGAAAGGTCCTAAGGTGGATATTTTTTGCCAGAGAGAAGGGAGAATTTTGAGGATTTTTTTTTAACAGAGATGGCAGCATGCTAGCTATTAATTGGGAGAGAAAGGCATAGCATAAGCTCGCCAAACTGAAAGTAGGAAATCAAAATATCCAGGGGCGTGTTTCCATCCTGACCTTGCTCTCAGATGGTATTTACACATTTTTCATGTTTGGACAATCTGACGATTGAATTCCAGAATTGAGCTCGTAGCTATCTTCACCTGTTCACTAGAGCAGATGCTAAGTTCTTTGTATAAAATCAAAAAGGTCCACTGGCTTCTCCGTCAAGCTTTCAGCTGTCTGTTAAAGAATCTCAATGATTTTTTTTTCCTACGGAATAATATTGTGTGGTAGAAATACAATGCTACCCACCTATGCACTCTCAAATATTTCTTGAAGCTGCATTGTAAAAATTAAAGCAAAGTGAAGCAGGAGAAATTAATTCAATGTGTTCTTTATGTAATCCAACACATCCAAAACATGTGACATATAATCAGCACAGAAACTAATGAAACTATTTCACATTACTTTAGAACTGAAGCTTTGGTATGAGTTTATCCATTCCTTGCTTCTCATTTTAGACAAGCAACCGGTCAAGTGGGTATGAGTCACACATACTGGAGCCACTATGTTGTAGGGCAGTGAGACAGAAAACCACCACAGGAGCACAGCAATCACTGCAGAATTCTTACATGAAGGATTGTCTTCACATATCTCAGGATGAACAGTGACATCAGCTGTTCGTTGTATCAGTGTGTCTTCTCACAAGAAGACACCGTGAGCTGTGTCCCATGTTCTATCTGCGTAACCCATACTCATGATGAGTTGTCATTGCCTGCCAGGTGGCAAGTGGTCTAGATTCAGAAACCCAACTAACTTCCGGCCTGCTTTCTCAAATCACCGCTGGTACCAAAGGCCTGCTTTCTCAAATCACCGCTGGTACCAAAGGCCGCAGATCCAATTCTCTGGAAGCAGAACATGAGCTGGAGCGTGAGGCGCTTATTAGGGAATAAAACTGGTGAAAGAAAGAAGGAAGCAAGACTGGGCAGAGAAAGAAAATGGATTTTGATGAAGTTCTCAAGGAGGCTTAGTAATCTGGCAGGAATCTTCTAGAGCTACAGTGACCACCAACATTAGGCAGTGAAATGGTTGGGACTTAGAAAATGTTTTTCTCTGTCTGTGAGTGTGAGCTGCAGCTGAAAAGTGACTAATACAGTATGAAACAAGATTTTTTCACTAAGAAAAAAGGTGAAATGGTGAGTAGGGAGCAGGGCCAGTAAAGGAAAAGTACCATCAAAGTGGTGTGATGAACAAGAAGATATAAAATTAGTGATGGTAGAAAGCCAGCATTATAAGGAACTGCTTGGATGTACTACTGGGTTCTCCTTTGAATTTTGTAGTCATGTGCCAGGCAGGAAGTAGTAAGCAGATACTTAGATTTCTCTGGTTTTTCTGTTTCCTAGATGTGTGTGACAAAGCATAATTAGCGTGAAAACATTAACGTGTTTGGAAGAAAGTCATCCTATTGATGCATTTTAAAATCTAAATTGAATATAAAGCATGTTAAGGACATGAGGGACAATCATTAACTGTGGAAAGGGAGGAAATTTTCCAAGGAAGAATATGTTCAACCTCTTACTATTTCAAACATTACTTACTGCAAACATGTACTAATGCAAATAAAAATTTTAAAATATTTATTTATTTGATCAATTATCACTGGTTGACATAAGTAGAAAAGGAAATTAATTAGTTGGAAAGGGGAAGGGAAACAATATTCATGACAGACTTTACAAAACTGGAGGCAGTGCAGTCTTTATAGACATGCAAGGATGAGAAACGCTTTCACTTGGAATCCTCGCATTTAGACTATTTGAGGTAGTAAAAAAACATTGAGTTTAAGACCAAAAAAAAAAAAAAGGTGGATTTGTGTACTGCCTCTGCAGTTTTTTGTCCATTTATCTTTTCATTTCTTCTTCTACACACATTAATTTAGCATCTATTGAATGTCTGACACTTTGTAAATGCTGAGAAACAACAATAACTGCTGAAAATATACTCCTTTCACAGATTTATATTTCAGTAGCATTGTTCTTAGAGACAAGAAAAAGATCATACACAAGTAAATAAGTAGCCAGGTAAGAGATGATACGATTTCAAGTTACAGTAGTGCTATAAACAAAATTAAATGAGGGGTGGGGATATAGCTCAGCGGCATAAGCAACTACCTGGCAAGTGCGAGCTTGTGAGTCTGATCCCCGGTATCAAAAAAAAAAAAAAAACAGAAAAGAAAATTAAATGAGCTAATATGACAGCCAGTAACCTGGACCAGAGGTGAACAGCTGCTACTCGATGAGGCCATTCGATAGTACTTTTTTTTGTTTTGTTTTATTTTGTTTTGTTTTCTGGTACTAGGAATATAACTCACTACCTCGCATTTGCCAGGCAGGAGCTTATGCTGCTGAGCTACATGCCTGGCCACTGATTAGAGAAGACCTAATCACATGAGTGTTCAGAAGTGGAGAGAAGAAGAAACCCACTTATCCAAAATAAATACTCAAGTTGGGGAGGAAAACAGCTCGCTCTGTCTTCTCAGATAAGAAAGTTGCATCTTCCAGTCTTAATTTCTTCCTTCATACATGGTGATATTGTCACCCCATGTCTTGCTGCCAAAAGCCAATGACACATGGGACAGACAGAACCAGGGACATGGAAAGACATCATGAAACTGGGCTTTGTCTTCAGGGTTTCATGGAGCCAGTGGAATTTCTCAGAAAGGTGAGAGCAATTTCATCTACACTGCATGCTGACCACCCCTGTTCGTACCTGAAATTCTGATGAAACTTTCACACCACCTGTGATGGAACTTTTTTCCACTGTACATGTTGTTTAAAACCACCAGAATGTGGATGGAAATTGTTCCTGATATCAAGATGTAGAAACACCTTTTTAATGAAAAAATCCATTTGAGAAATGCATACTCTAATAAACAAGAGTTAACAAATTTGAAAAGTCTCATCCAATATTGCCATTTCAGTAAAGCCATTAAAAAGCTTTTAATGTTTGTGAGCACTGTGTTTTCAACCTGGCATTGCAGTATTAACACTGTCTCAGCTCTAACCACGGTTGTGATTTGATTACCTGCCTGGAAAATTGCAAAATGTACTCTATAGCAAGCAGCTCAAACAAATACTGGAGGTGTGGAGGAAAAGTACCACGGACTGTCATTTCCATTGTCTAGTCAAAAGGAAAACTGTGACTTTTAAAACTACAAAATGTAATTTGATTTTTTAAAAAAAAAAATTTAAATGAATCAGAGAACAGCTGGCACATCCTAGAAAACAAAAGAACGCAACTAAAGGGCAGGAAATTCTGCCTTTCCAAAAAGCTGCCCTTCTGTTTGCCATTCTTGTTCAGCTAGTGTTTTAATAATTAGTAACACTATAGAGTCTGTTTTCAGTAAGTGAAAATGTAGTATTTCATTTAACATAACACACTTCATGTCTCCTAATTGATTGTATTTAAATCAACCAGCCCAATTCACTGTCAACAAAACTCGTGAAAATCCCTTAAAAGACAACTGCCACTTGTCTCAATTTCTTGCCCTCTATACAAAATCATATATAATAAAATAATATATTCATATATTATAAAATCATACATTCATATATATTACAAGATCATATATTCATATCTATATTATAAAATCATACATTTGTATATTTGTATATATTATAAAATCTTATAGTCATATCTACATGATAAAATCATGTATATATATATATATATATATATATGTATATATATATAGTCTGAATTCATTTCAGGATAAGAATCAGAAGGATTGTTTTACTTGTCTTTCTAACCCCAACGCCTAGTACAAAGCCTGAAAATATATGATGTATGAAAACAGTTCTGAATGAATGAATGATTATAGCAACTTAGCTGATGTTGTTTCACCATGTGGGTGGCCCTTAAATCACTCTTGGCCCTTAAACCTCACTAAGTGAGATAGTTCCCGCATTTCTATGGCAGTAAATTCCTAGAGATGGGGCCAAGGCCCGTTCTGTCCATTTCCTCAGCTGGCTTGTGTAATGAGGACCGGAGCGGTGTGATGCTACAGGTTCATCCAAACCTGGGAGAAGCAAGACTTTCTGCCAGGGCGCACGCATGTCTGCAGCACAAATAAATTGGAAAAAAACAAGGAATGGAAGCACAGCCATTTTTCTTTCCCGGGTAGCCGTCACTTATCTTGTCATTCGCCCGGGGGCAGCAGCTCCTGCTTGCAGGGAGATGCAAGTTTAGGTGCAGTAGGTGCAGATCTGTAAAGGGCCGCTCTTCCAACAAGGGGGCCAAGACACACTCTCTTACTAGGTGCCACGGCCCCTGGTGAATCGGGACAGGATACAAACTGGAGAGACAGGCATCGTTCTTGTCATCTTTGTTTGTTTGAGCTAATTTATGTGCATTGATTTAAAGCTTCAGACAGCTTACTTGAAGAGGGGGCGATGGCGTCCTCATTTTGGGTGTCTCCCACTCATTCCTCCCATTGTTCTCCTTTTCTGAAGTAACAATATGTAATAAGGAGTTGGGGGTGGTCATTATGTAAAAGAGTCTATTCATTTTCACTGTAGTGCTGTTGGAAGTTGAAAACCAATATTACCTTGGATTAAATACATGTTCTTGTTTGTTCAGAAATCGTGCAGCTACAGTAGAAAGTCTAATAAAGTCTCTTTTGATCTCTCTGTGTAGAACACAGCTGCAGGCTGGGCCAGCCGTGTGGTTGATAGTGTCCCTGCCCTTTCTTCTACAGTTTAGTATCTTTATCTACAAAATAAGGAAGATATTTACCTGACACAATGATTATGGGAAATAAATAATAGATTGAGATCATCTAACTGCCACCATAGACTATATACAAAGAAGCTAGTGGCGACAGAAGGGTGGAGCCGGCTTATTCTAAGTGTTTCCAAAGAGACGCTAAAACATCCGTAATAGATAAGGAAGAATTAATATAATGGTGAACTTGATAAAATCCTTAAAATTATGGCATGTATTTTTCACTTGATTTAGATTATAATTCCCAGACTATTTCACCATGTTCTTTGTTCTGAAAAGTTTTAACTTTGTAGGTTGGAGTGGCATCCCAGAGAAGAAGTTGCTTTATTTTTCTTTGTAAAAAGTCGTACAACACTATGGGTAATTTTTTATGCTAACAATCAAGATCATTTCTTACAGTTATTTTGCCCATTATTATTTTCTGTTTGCTATAAGGAAACATCTTAAAAATATATTTTAAAAGTCCAGATATGTGCACATATATAGGTATGACTTGAGCAGATTTTTCAAGCAGGGTGATAACAATATGAGACTTGAGCTATCTCATCTTTTTGTGTATTTTTATACTATGAGAATAGAAAAAGTCTCTTTGGGGTGCCTCCATGCTTCTTGGTTGGGCTCAGAATTTCCTGCTCTATAGCAGCTGCGTTTCAGCTATATGAAAGCCGTTTTGTGTGGTAAGCAGGGACTAACCTTCGTGAGAGAAACTGCTTCACGATTCTTTCCCTGAAATTTCAAAATTGCATTTCCAATCCTCAGTTTGGTCTCCTATGTTGAAGTGTTGATTTAAACATTTTTGAAATGGTTTGTTAGCCTAGACTTTGAAAATGCAAAAAAGTACAAACTGCAAATACTCGGTACCGTAGAAAAGGAATCAAGACATGGTGTGTGGTTGAATTAAACATCATCAATTTCCCATTGGCTTTAGTTGCTCTTCATAAAATTTCCTTAAATCGCTATTAGATCTGGAATTCAGTGTCCTTACCCTCTATTCTGTTCTTGCCTATTGCACTTTCTATTTGTGTCCACTCCAAGACAGTAATTTTTTTATAATATTCTGTTATTCTTGTTTTTATGTGTTTTATTGACCATTTCTTACTACATAAACTATTTAATTTCTCTTTCCTTAAATATTTGACATTTTCACTTAAGTGGAAAGCTTTTAAAGTGCCATGTTGATGCCTAGCACCAAAATCAGTGCACAAAATTCAATACGTGCTTTCTAGTAGTTCTTTAAAATGTCTAATATCACATTTACTTCAAAAATACCCAAATATGTTAGGGCAGTTACATTTCTGTAATGCTATGGCATTATAGAATGGTGGTTAACAATAATAAATCTAGTGTCTAAAAAGCACATGAAAACCTACATCTGATATGTACTAGTCTCGTTACTTGAACGTATTATTTAACTACTCACGTTTTTTAAAAACCCGTTAAGTAGAAATAAAAAGAATGTCCCCTTAGTCAGGCATGGGCACCTATAACCCCAGCATTTAAAGAGGCTGAGGCAGGAGACAGCAAGTCCTAACCTGATGGGCCACTTAGTGTATCTCTGTCTTAAAATACTGATAATAAAATAATAGGAGTAGAGTCATAATAATACTAGAGATGTAGCTCGATAGTAGAGCACCTCTGAGTTCAAGCCCCAGTACCACAAAAAACATAAATAAATAATGTCAATGCCTAGGGCCATTGTGGAAATTAAATGAGATGATGTGTTTCCAAATTGCCTATCAATATGATGGGGAAAAAAATCAGTTCTGTATGAATGTAAAGTTAGTTGCTTCATGACCATTTTCAAAACCAGTTGGTAGTTGTGACGTAAGGAAACCGTAGATGGAGTAAGAAAATTAATTGCTGAGATTTTACATCCACCTGTTTGCTTGTCTTTGTTTCTCATTTCCGAAAACTGATGGGGCATTTCCAATAGGTCTTGACTTGAAATTATTTCTTGCACTGTGTTGACCCACATATTTATTTAAAACTACATGTTACTGTATTAAACATGCTTATCAACATAGGGCTTGACTGTTCAACCACTTAAACCACTTAAATATCGTAGGAATGCCAGCTACTTGAGCATGTGGGAGAGCTGTCAAAGTATTTTTATTGTAAGTATTAACTTTAGAATTTTTGCTAGTTTGTAATGTGCCTTCTTAAGAATTTCAATTATACCTTCTTTTCGTAGCTAAACAAATTCCTTATCAAAGTCATAGATCAAGATTAACCGGGGAATAATACAGCCTAGGCTTCCTGTAGGCTTGTTTTTCATTAGACATTTTAAAATTACTCAGCATCCATCCCAATATTGAAAATCTCCAGCTACATACTGCTTCATTTTAGAAATTGTAGTGGAAATTTCTTGATAAATGTGAGTCAGATGTTTTGTACACCAAGTTATTGTGAAAAATACAGGTAATAGATTGGAAACCTTACATCATTTGAAATGATATTCGATCATTTTTATTTAGATAATGAGATATTGAGAGGTTAGCAAAAGCAATTATTCTACAGTCATTATTTTTTCACTAACCACTTAATTTCTGTTTGCTTTTTCCAATGTCTATCACTAAAAACATGAATAATAATTTGCCATTTAAATAACCCAGGTGTGCGCACATTTCTATTCAGTGCCTATTATATAGTGCACCCAGCAAGTAGTTAAGCATTTCACAAAAGAAACATGAGAAATTGTAAATATTGTTTGCATACTGTAATGAGCTTGCAATAAAATCGCTTGCTAAATACAACCTTCCAATTACCTCTGGAATTGTGTTGGTGTGTTATTGTCTTTGAAAGTGATGCTCAGATTCTGCATGTGAGCCTGAGTTGGATGGTGTGTCCATACACAGTCTGCCCTGACACCGCGCCGAGAAGCCAACCACTGGACCGTGGCCAGGAGAACTTGTAGAACTACATTACATATGTGACATCTGTTCTTACTAATTAATTCACCTTGCAACGTTCACAGTGGTTGGGAGTATTGGCAACAGGACCTACAATTGCTGTTTATTATCAGGTTTACAGCCCATAAATATGCAAACATAGCCTTAGATAAGTGACAAATTCCTTTCCAAATATTACACACAAATCTTGTCTCCTATAAATATGAGAAATGCAAGAAATCATATTCTACACTCTTGATTCTCTGCTCTGGTATCATAAGGCTTTGACTTTTCCACTTTACATTGATACTTAATCCATTATTTTACTTTCATTTAATGAAATGTAAGAATTTTAATAAAACATTGCATAGTTTTATTTATCATTTAAACAACATGAATGCTAATATTAGGATCATTATTTTTGATAATCATAGAAGGATGTATATATACATTCAAATTAATTCAATACATTTATGTTGAACATGTATTATGCTATGGAGACTATTCTAGATACAAGGTTATCAGTAACCAAGATCGATAAAAATCCCTATTCAAGAAACTTTTGCTTTACTGAGATATGGAAAAAAAGCAAAATACATGATTCGTGTGTTATAAACTGATGCTAAGCTTTATGAAGGGACTCTCAGGAACCATGCAAAGGTAATATTTGTGAATAGAGTGATCAAGGAAATCACTTTTGACATATTTGAACAAGGACTTAAAAGAAGTGCAAAGGACAATGATGCATATATGTGAAGGCAGAGTCCAAATGAATGAAAACCAAGTCAGAGCGCCTGAGACAGGAGAAAGCCAGGAAGCAGGAAACCTAATGTGGCTTATGGAAAATGCAGCAATGAATGGTATTGGAAAAGAGACAAGATGGGAATGAAGAGGCCACTGTCAGCCGTGGAAAGCACCTTCTTTTTTTGTCCAGGTGTGATGATGTATTATCCTGCTGGCCCTGTTGTAACAAAATACTGCCACCTAGGTGATTTGGACTACAGATATTTATTTTCCCACTGTTCTACAGGACACAATTCTAGGACCTGGGACCTGTAGGACTGGTTTATGGTGAGGGCTATTTTTCACAGGTACTTAGTTTCCTTCTGACATCCTCGCATGCTGGTTCCTCTACGCCAGCGTATGGAGAGAGGGCTGTGGCATCATCTCCTCCTCTGGTACCTCCCCAGCCCCTGCACTATCCGATGAGGAACCCTCACTTCTGACTTCCTGTAGGTATAATCAAAGCTCTAATTCTAACAAGGCTTCTAACATTTAATGGGGTAGGGGAATAATTCTTCTCTCTGGCTACCCCAAAGCTCATGTTCTTCTCTTTTGCAAAATGTACGTCCTGCATCCTGAGAGCATTGGAAGTCTTAATCCACTCTAGCATGGAGTCCAACTTCAAAGTCCATCTAGACACCACCTAAGCTGACATGAGTGGGGCTCAAGTTATGATTCAGCTAGAAACAAAGTTTCTTGCCATCTTCCAACCTTTAAAACATCACAAATTACGTGTTTTCAAAATACAGTAATGAGGCAGGAGTAAGAAAGATATGCTCATTCCAAAAGGGACAAAGAAGAAAGGCATAATGCCTCCTAGTACATCCAAAATCTAGCCAGGCAAGTTCCATGTGATGTTCAGACTCGAGAATATTTCCTTTTGGCTGGTTGTTCTGTCTCCTGCCCTGCAGAACCAGTGGGTCAGTGACTTGACTCTTGCCACTGGATTCCAGGAGGTAACTCAGGATTCTAAACTGAGGAGACATCCTTGGTCTCTTGACATGCAAGCTCTGGGTGTGTGTCATGAGAATGCAGCTCTGAAGGTCTCTCCATGACCTGTGAAGTTATTCTTCCTTCTTCTGGAAGAATAAGACGTGTTCTTCTCATAGCACAGCTCTACTGCCCTGTTCTGTCTTATGGAGAAACAGCTGATTAAATTCATAGGTGGTCTTCATGGATTGATTGTTCACAACGCCTTGGTTTTTCCTCTTCAGAACAGTTTCTCATCTTTTGCAATATGAATAGATTGAGAATTTCTCAAGCCCTTGAATTCTGCTATATTTTAATTTAGCATATTCTTTTTTCAGTTTATGGCTCTCATCTTTCCTTTTCCTCTGAGCAGTAAAGGTATTCCAAGCCATACCTGCAGCATATGCTTAGAAATATCTTCAGCTAAACACGTGACTTCAGCTAAATATGGGCTTGCTCACAAGCTCTGCTTTTTAGAAGACCTAGGACTAATTCAACTATGTTATTTGCCAGTTGGTGACATGCATAACCTTTCCTACCGTTCCTGTAACATGGCCTTCCTTTCCCTCTGAGACCCCACCAGAAGTGCGTTTCCTCTTCATACCAGCATTCTCTTCTTGGTATGTTTAGTCTTTAAAACAAGAGCTTTCTCCTTAGATCACTTTCAGTGAACTTCGTAGAATTACCGTTAATTCCTATTGTTTCTACCAACAACTCAGTTCAGTCACAGAGGATAAACCAGTAAAATTTTTGAGCAGAAAAACAAGACAATCTAATTTATTTACAGGGATCACTGTGACTTGTGTAGTAAGAACTGATTACAGAGGACATGAATAATGACCAGACCCGTTTGAAGGTTCTGAAGATGAAATAAGGTAAATCAACTGGTGTCAGAACTAGGATGTGAACAAAGAGAGAAACCAAGGGCAACTTCAAGGGCATGAGTTTGAGTGAATTAGAAGCACTAGTGACAATAAATTGCACATGTTGAAGTTGATATATACATCTCCCTATTTGCAATACTACATACACTGTGTATATTCATGTCTAAAACTCAGCAGATAGGGTGACAGATTCGGGAGACCTCCTTTCTCTCAGGAGCCATTCTTGTTCTTTATTCCTAATTCCTAGTCTCCATTCCTGTTCCCCATTAAATTTTCCTACCCTTAAAAAATAAAATTCAGCAGAAAACTCTGGGAGAGTTCTGTGGCTACAAGTAGGGACCCAGATATGAGGACACAACTGGGGACAATTGTCAGCTTTTGGTTTGGTATTTCAAAACTGGGAACCTTGGGGGATCTCTAAAGCCATGATATAGATGAAGAAAAGATCTAAGAATCCATCTCTGTGGAGCTCTACTGTCAGGAGGGCAGTGAGATAAGGAAAACCATCAGAGCTCCACAAGGGCCTTGAGGAATCCCAGGAGCCAAGTGGAGAAAGTATTTCAAGGATAAGAAGGTCAACTGTCTTAAATGTTGTGTAATACATCAGGAAGACAAAGGAGAAGAGAAGGAGCAGGAGGAGGAGGATGGAGAATTAACCCCTGAGTTAAGTAACACATGCCTCACAGTGGAATAGGGGGAGACTGGGTCACTGCTGAGGAGTTGTGGTAGTCAATGTCTAATTATAATGAAATCCAGAGAGAATGGCATGAAATCAATTGGTGCCTGGAATATAGACACTCTTTGACAACACTTTACTGTAAGAATTAGGCAGTATTCAAAGAGGGAATAGGGTTCAAGAGGTCTTGTTGGTTCTGAAAGTTTTTCTTGCAACAGCAGAAATGCAGAGCGCATGCTCTAGGTGAGAGCCAATGAGAATGAAACACGGGCTGATGGAGAGAGTGGGGGCTGGGTGCAGTGAAGCCTTTGTGTGGTTGGCGGGAGGGTGCGCTGTGTCCACGTGGAAGGGGAGACTCAGGTAGGGACAGAGTTGTCACCATTTACAAAGAAACAGGCAACACATTAAGAGAACAAAGCTCACAAGGGAAAGAAATCCCATAATTTTGACCCAATGTGGAATATGAATGATATGCTGACAGGACAAAAAGCAGAATGGCCAGAGGAACAAAGTAAGAATTTTAATCACTTCCAATGTATCAGACACTCATTCACTGATTAAACACAATGCGAATCAATACGAGATCTTCCCTCAACCCTCCAGAAGCTCACAACCTAGATGAGGCAGATCAGTATGGATATTAATGCAGTGTCTGATGCTTGTAAAAATTAGTGTTATTAGACTGGGGATTTAGCTCAGCAGTTCAAGCTCCTGCCTGGTAAGCATGAGGTTGTGAGTTTGATCCCCAGTACAAAAAAAAAAAAATTATATATATATATATATATATATATATATATATATATATATATATGTGTGTGTGTGTGTGTGTGTGTGTGTGTGTGTGTATTACATATTATTACTGTTATTATTATACTACAGAGAATTGAACCTAGGACCTTAGCAATTAGTTACATGCCCAACATTTTTTTTTTATATTAAGACAGGATCCTGCTGAGTCACACAGCTACCCAGGCTGAACTGGCATTTGCAGTCTTCTTGCCTCAGCCTCCCAAAGTGTGAGGGTTGCAGAGATCTCTTAAAGGTGAACTTTTCCTGTCATTTTGTTTCTTAATCACCTGTTTATCTTTGGCCTAATGAAGGGCACTTTGGTCCATCAAGTCTGATTCTGCCCTCTTAAGAGGCTAGCATCTGTAAGACATCAGAAAGGCAGGCCCGGTTTCAAGGTGCTGGCTTCTTCTCAGAGCTTTCTCTTGACTGCTGTGCTCTGCTGGCTTTACGTGGAGACAGAAGCTGTGAGTCCAGTAGGGAGAGACTGTTTAGCTTTGTTCTTTAAATCAGCCATTGATTGGCCAACCCTAAAGAGCCATATACTTTTTTATTATGACAAAGAATGATTCTTAATGAAAAAAAGCAAAGAGATTTTATGCTTGAGCACTTCTACAACTAGGTATCACAGTGACTCAGGTTAAACAAAGTAAGCCTGTTTATGTATCCTAAAGATAGTCAATAAAAGTGAAAAGCCCAAATAGAAAATTGATGACTCAGTTTATGGTGCAGTCTACCTAATAAGAGGAATGTCATCTGCCCAAGGGGATTATTTAAAAGGAAATAAAGATGACTAAATACATCAAAAGAATGTATACACTGTTGAGAAAAATTCTGAAATGTAAAAAAATAAATAAATTAGACAGAAATCAGGAAAGACTGTGGAAGCTATCGAGTTCAAGAATACTTAAACACTAGTTACGTAAAGCTATCATTTATCAAGCACATAATTTATGTCAAGTAATGTTCTATTTCTGCACACATATTATCTCACATAGTCTCACAAAAGTGCTGTGATGTGTATTCTATAATTATTCAAATTTTACAGAAGGAAATCAAGAATCATAAAATTTAGGTCATTTGTTCAATGTCAAACAAATGGTATGGAATACGGTTTCCCTGAAGAACAACCTCCAATGTGGATGGTTTGATGTGTGTCTGGGACATGGCCCTGTGATACAATGACACAAAGACTCAGTGACCATGATCTTTCCGTCCCAGCATATATCTGATACAACAAACACAGGCTTTAATGGAAACAGAGTTTTGCAAGCCTGCCACTTACGGTATGTTTGGCCTCAGATTTTCTTCTCTTAAATTCAATCGAACTGTTTCACACATCACATGACTGTGTGAGACCTATTACTAAAAGAGCTACTGGCTATGAAATGCCTAGTACTGGGCTTCACCCTGAAGTACTGTATTCAAGAAATAGTTTCTTGTCTCCATTAGTGTTTCCAACTGTCTTCTAGGAAATCATACCGGCTCGTCTGAAGCCCTTTCTTTCCTTTTTAATGATGCGGATACTTTCTTTCGCCCCTTAATGAGCTCCAATTATATAAATGTCTGCTGTAAAAATGACCAACACATGTTCTCTACCCTGCAGTTTCTAAAATGTTCACCAGTCTTTAAAAGTCTTTTCCACCACACTAGGCAAAAACACTTAGCTCCACTAGAATTTAGTTTGCACTTTTTTGTACAAAGCAATTAATTTACTTTCTCTATTGCATCTCTTTGTACAAACACAGGCTCTAAAATTTTAAGGAGATGTCAGGCAATACAACATCTTCCATGTTCACAGGAATATAACCTTGTGGACACAATAGATACTTACCAAGTTTCTCATAAATGCAATTTTTAAAAGTGTTTATATTCTAGAATTCATTTTGAAAAATTGTTTGTCCTAATTATATGTCACTGTTTGTTTAAAAAGAAATTTAACCATTACAGGTTAGGAAGGACCCAAATTTTTTGACTTTCTTGTTTCACTCATTTTTTAGATTATTTGAATATGTTGAAAATGCATAAAACAAAAATCTACTTGTGGTTGCTTTTTTATTTTTCAAAAAAGAGCAATAACTATTTGTAACTACCTTCAAAATTAAAAACAACATCAAAAACTCAGCTGCTGCTAAGGCTTGCACAATGCTGTGGTTTGTTTGTTTGGTACTGGGGATTGAACTCACAACCTTGCACTTGCCAGGCAGGCAGGGCCTGTGCCGCTGAGCTAAAGCCCAGCCACAATGGGGTTCCTTAAAAGTGCTCCACATGTTTCCCAAGGAGATGTGAAGACAGATTCCCACAGACCATGGGTCTACATGACCCATGACCCAGCCCCCTCAGAGTTTCCTCGTGCATACCAGCAAAACGACAGGCGGAAGTGCATGTGTGCATGCGTGAGTGTGTATGTTTGTAAGGCTTTGGATCATGGCTTAGATCAGCTAAATGCTACTGTTAACTACTAAAATACAATGCTTATATGGAAAGAAGAGAGAGATTGGACTACGGTACTGCAATACATAGTGAAGAAAACAATATTAGCACCAACGCTGCCACAAAGGTGAGGTCCTGGGGACCACAGGGTGGCTTATCTGAAACCTACCTGTGCACGGAGACATGAACCTTTCCTGTGGGACTCACAGAGGTGGCTGAGATGACCCCTAAAGTCTATCCTAGTGTAAATTTTAGCTGGAGTCTGTTTCACAATTTGCCAATACACAAAGCACTGTGACTCTCTTTTATTATTGGTTAGTAGGTTTATTCATTTATGTTTTGGCCACATTTTAAAAAGTGCTTCAGTGTACGTGAGCAGTACATGCTGCTTACCTCGCACCCCTTGTGGGAGGCTGGCAAAAACACGGGACACACCCTCATCCCTTTACCCCCTTTCCTTCCCTCTGCTTCCTTCTCTTGCTACCACCTCAATTTGAAGATCTGTCTCTTTACTTGCTGATCTTTTACTTTATTCTTTATATACAATTTGGGTTTCTCATATAAAATAAACCATATAATATTTCAGCTGTGTCTCTGACTTATTTCACTTAACATCGAGGCCTAAGATGGGTCCATTTCCCTACAAACGACTTAAATTTATGTTCCTTTATGGCTCACAGAGCACAGCTACTCCACTGAGGACAAATACTCCATTTCCTTTATCCATTCATCTGTTGATGGACATATAGACCACTTCCAAGATTTAGTTACTCCTGGTATGAATTGTGCTGCTGTAAGCCTGAGTATGTGTGTGCCATTGTAACATGGTCTTTTTACCTCTTTGGGGAAGATACTGGGAAGAGGAATAGCTGAGTCAAATGAAATTTTCTTATTAGTTTTTTTGAGGAATCTCCATACTGACTCCCATACTCATTTTTCAAGTTTACATTTTCACCAACAGTGTAGAAGAGCTTCTTTTTCTACACAGCCTTGCCAGCATTTGTAGTTATTTGATCTCTTGATAATAGCTATTCCTTCTGAAGTAATCTGGAATCTCAGTGTTTTTTTTTTAATTTGCCTTTATCTATTGGTCAGCAATATCATACATTTCTTCTAGTATGTAGTGGCCATTTGTACTTCTTTTTCTAAGATGTGTCTGTTCATTTCACTTGCCCATTTTGTGATTGGGTGTTTTATTTCGAGACATCTTTTTTTTTTTTTAGTTCTTTATGTACTCTAGATATTAATCCTGTGTCTGAGAAATACATGACAAAACATTTCTCCAATTCTGTAGAATTGTTTGTCACTCTGTTGATTGTTTCTTTTGCTGTAGATAAGCTTTTTAATTTGTTATGACCCAGTGGTTGATTCTTGGTATTATCTCCTGTGCAGCTGGGACTCTGTTCAGAAAGCCTTTGTCTACACTAATAACTACAAGAGCTTTATCTGTTTTATCCTTCAGCAGATTCTGTTTTAACATTTAATTCTTTGATTCATTTTCATTTCAGTTGAGCACAAGCTGAATGATTAGGATCTAGAATTTTGTATATATTTTAAAATGTGTATATTTTTGTAAACACATGTTTCCTCTACATGATGATTACATTTATCATGGGACTTTGGCACTTGTGCAGAAAATATCCTAATTCACTATGCCTCCCTCTTCCCTGCCTCTTTTCCATCACTTGGTTCCCTGATCATTTGTAGTAGTCTGTCTCCCCGTGGCCAATTATCTAAATTTTAAATTTGCTCTTGAATTTATTTAGACTTTGGATTTCTTGTGTAAAGAACCATATGATATTTAAGCTTTATCCTGGAAGGACTTGGTTTTGTAGTTTGCAAACAGTTTTGGAAAAGTGCATCTTTTTAATGCCTAGTACATCTGTCGTATATTCGGTGACACACACACCATAGAACTTAAAGGAAGCAAACCCAATGCAAAAACAAACAATCATTTTCATTCATGTCATTGTTTTCTTATGTTAATTTTTGTGATTGCTCATTTTGACATTAAAGCATTCAATTTTATAAGTCATCCTATTGAGTCAACTGCACTTAATGTTTGATATCTGCAAATTATGTATTAAAATTATGTAACAGTTTGCTTGTGTACTTTTTGATATGACACTTACAGTGGGGGTTAGGTAACAGAAAAAAATGAATAAGTAAAAGGAGAAAATAGAAAATAGAGGAGGAAATTGTAGGAAAAGCAATAAACCCAAGTCTAAAAAGGAAGCAAAAAGAGAAAGAAAGAAAGAAAGAAAGAAAGAAAGAAAGAAGAAAGAAAGAAAGAAAGAAAGAAAGAAAGAAAGAAAGAAAGAAAGAAAAAGAAGAAGAAGAAGGAAGGAAGGAAGGAAGGAAGGAAGAAAGAAAGAAAGAAAGAAAGAAAGAAAGAAAGAAAGAAAGAAAGAAAGGGAATGGATAGAAAAAATATAGACAAAGATTTGTAGATAAAAGGACTCAGAGAGGCTATGTTCATGATGAATGTTTTAAGTTAATTTCATGTTGATTTGCTTTTTGTTAGTACTAAGAGCTGCTATTTATAATTTCTATTTTATTTTCTGTTAAACAATTTTTATCAGTGAGAGTTTATATCCAATCAACACTCACTATACCAAACTATATCTTTATCCAAGCATACATTTGTCATATTTTCAGATCCATAAAAAAAATCTCTTGAGATAAGAACCTCTGAATCTATATTTTTATTAAATTTTATTATTTATATGAAATTTTAAAAATACAGGTAACTGTTGCACCAATGCACAGATTTAACATTTAGATAATATTGATACATTTCTCTTAAATAAAAATGATACATAGATTACACTACATATTTATGCTAAATACCCTTAAATATTCCCAGATATATCTAAGTATATATCCTTTATATCCTTATTTTAACATTTGATAACAAATATATATATGTACTTTACATAGAAACATACTTTTATAATGCATGATTCTTTTCAATTGGCTTTTTGCACCAAGCATTTTATTACAATAGTTGATATTGTTGAGATCTGGGTAATTCATTTATTTGCAGTTGAGAGTTCTATTACATAAACTTTCATTTTAAAAATTCATAGATATTTAGCATGTATCTAAATTTCTGCTTTTGCAAATTATATATTCTTTGACAAAGAGACATGTGCATATAATCTTTTAGTGTGTTATGTTTTGTTTTGTTTTGTTTTGTTTTGTTTTGTTTTGTTTTGTTTGAGACAGGGTCTCACTATGCAGTTCAGGCTGGCCTTGGGCTCACTTTGTAGCCTGGGCTGGTCTCAAACTTGCAAATGATTCTCCTGCCTCAGCCTGCAGAGTTCTGGGATTACAGGAGTGAGACACCATGGCCAGCTTTTACTATATACTCATTTTTAAAGCACAGATAGTTCACATATAAAATGATAGTTCCCTTAAATCACAGTGGAGTTGGGATATACTTATTTCCTTGGTGACATTGGACACATGGCAACATCATAGTGAAATACATTTTTCAGTTGTCTCTGTCAGCAGTCCTACTGTTCTTCCAGTTGTATAAAAGCAGGGACAATAATGTAAAGGACAAAATACTACATAACATTTAATGATGATAAATGACAGTGTTACTGGCTAATGTACTTACTATACAGTTTATCACTGTTTAGGGTATATTCCTTGTACTTTTATGAAAATAGCTTAGTGTATAACATGATGCTAAGGAGCCGCGGCATTATACATCGTGTTTGCCACATGTGATTGCATCAGGAGGCCACACCTGACCTCTACCATTTGTCTGTGTAAGGACACTCTATGACATTTGTGCAATGATAAAATCAGCCTTTCAGAACTTGTCTCATCCTTGCCCGATGCTTGCCTGACTGAGTCCTCGTGCCTAACCAGAATTTTTCCATGGCACAGATTCTATGTTGCGCAGGAAAGCCCTCTGGGAAACATTCGGATAAATGGTAAAGATATAGATGGCGTTTCAGTTTCTCTGGGGAAGGACCCATCCCCTAGAATATGTTAAAACACCCCAGGTGGTCCTAATGTGAATCCAATACTTCCCGTGGAGCACAGTGCTTCTCAAAGTTTAATGTGGATATAAACTGCCTGGAGGTCTTACTAAACTAGAGTTTTTGATATACAGGATTTGAATGTACCTGGGAGCCTGCATTTGTGCTAAGTTCCCAGATGATACAGGGCCACATTTTGATGTAACAAGTCCCTGGAGCATGCAAATACTGAGAAATGAAATTCTGAACGTGTCTGTGTCCCTTCAGTTTTATAAGTTCCAAAGTGTTTGCAGATTTATGTTGCATTGAGCAGTGTGGGATTTTCATGTTTTGACATCTTCCTCAATTTGATATTATCTAATTTTTAAAGTTCTACTTTTGGATTTTAGGTTGTTTTTTTTTATTTTTAAACTTTATTGACCTAAGAAATATATTTATCAAGCCAATTAGATGTAAGCAACCCAATAGAAGACTTTGTGTTAGGAACATAATAACAGACACTGGTCCAAACTTTTCAGCATTAAATGAATCACAATTATAACTTAATTATATAGATACAACCCCGTTTTGTTTATTCAACTTATCCTAAGTGTGAAGATATGTGTTTTCTCAGGTAATTAATGGAACTGTCCATTGAAATTGCCATTTTAAAAAATTTCCTACTCACAACTTCCATCTACTTTCTGTTAATTCATTATTTTACTTTTCACTGTTCAATTTCTTGATGGAAGTAAGATAATGAATCTTGCATTTGCTTACATTTATTTGAAGTACATCCTACAAATCTACAGCTTTGGTTAATTTTGCTCATAATATTTCACATGTCAAGAAATACTGGATTTTAAAATTTAATATAGTCATATTTATCAAAAGTTTTCATTATGATCTCTGCCAAGTTTAACTGTTTCCCAACATCAACATCAATATCATATATTAATTCTATTTACACTATTTTCAAATTTTGTTTTGATATTCAGACTTCCGATGGATGTTCATTTTTGTTCTCTATATAATGTGATGTTAGATGTCAAGGGTGTCTTTTATAAAGGGCAGCCAGTTGTCTAGCACCATTGATTGAATTTTGTTTCTCTGGTTTTTAATATCAGGCTTTCAGATTAAATCTGTGTAAGTACCAGTTCAGCTTCATTCTAGTCTATGGTTTTCTTTTAGAGGAGCTTTATAATCTTGAGAGCACCATGGAATAAGTTCCATTCTATTATCTTCTTGAAAGCTACATGTTTTGGAAGCTCTTGGTCTTTTTCTCCTACATTGATCAGGTTAGTTTTATTCAATCTCTGAACAAAATGGATTTTTAATTGTAGTTGTATGAAATGTATAGATTAGTTTTGAAAAAAATTAACATTTTTAAGTGATCTAAATTCTCTTATCAACTCTAATATTATGTAACTTCTCTTGAACGATCTACAATTACATTATCTATCCACAAAGATTTGTTTGTACCTTTTTGTTCAGTACTTATAATTTTCATTTATTTCTAAATCATTGTGAACTTGCTAGTAATTTCAGTGCAATGTAAAATAAAAGCAGTGAAAGTGGAATTTCTTACTTTCAATTTTAACAAAGCAAATCTAATACTCCACAGTTAAAAATATAAACTTTGTCACCTAAGTTTTCTATTCCTAATGCACATATATATATGTATATATCAAATATAGTATTATTTCTTATAAATACTTTCTCAACATATATTAGTATGATCTTACACATACATATATATCAACTACAATGTTTCCAAAAATTATTAAATTAAGACATAATTTAATTTCATCCCTGGGATAAACAACCTTAGTTTGAAATTGTCTTTAAATATATTGTTAGATTCACATGATGGGTTGAATATTACAAATAAAAATTGTCTGTATTCATAAATGAAATAACTTTCCTTTTATAATCTTTGTCCTTATTTAATATCACATTATATCATTTTCATAAAATAAGAACTGGCCATGTTTTCTTAGTTTTAATATGTAGAATAGATTAATATGATTGCAGTTATTGCCTCAAAATGTGAATATTGAATCTTGCTTGAGTGTATTATATAACAGAAATTTCTTCTTTACATATTGGTTGATCTTTTGTGTAAAACCATGGGGCCTATTACGTACTTCTTACTAATAGAACATTAAAATAAATTGTTCCTTATAGGCAGCCGACATTGTCTAGTGAGAATTTTCTCCTCTTTTGTATTTCTACCATCTGCAAAATGTGATTTGCAATTTCCAAGGCCACTTGCACCTGACAGTATGAAACAGCGGTGAGGGTCTCCTGTGGGAGAATTGTGTGGGCCAAGCCTGGAAGCAGCGCATATCACTCTTGTTCACATTTCATTGTTTAAAACTCAGTGATAACTACAAGGGATTCTGGGAAGCAACATCTAGTTGTCTGCCCAGAAGAGGAAATGAGCTTTAGATCAATTAGCAGCCTTGCTACACTCATAAAGGAACAAATTTTCCTACTACAAAGGGAAAATTTATGTTTTACCCTACACATTTTTGTTTAATCCTCTTTTTAAAAAATACCACCCATTACAAAGCACACCATTCAGTTTCTTGAAGTTACCATTTCAAAACAGAAACGAGGGAAACCGTTTGATAGCACAGTCATGGCCCAACTCTGCTGACTCCCTACCAAAAGAACAATTTTATATGCATAAGAAATCTTCCCATCAGCTGGTGACTCTGCTGCCATTTGGTACATGTTTTCTTCAATAAAATAACTGAATGCGACGACAAGGGCCTCTTCTGTTATTCATCAGCTGAGAACATATTTCCACCTGTTTATACCGACACATCAATCCACAAGCATACACTGTGACTGCGGAAATGCAATGAAACACAGGAAAAATTGCTTAGGCATAGACACTGGAAGTAATATCCATATATAGGGGAAAGGCAAACCAGAAGATGACCAGTGGAGCTTTCAAATAGCAGAAGACAATGTGTACCCCATAAAGATATTAATCTAGTGTTCTTTCCTTTCCAAGAATTAAACAAGCACTTATTTGGAGCTATTACATGTTAAGCCCTCAGAGAGAACACAAGAAGTAACCACTTAAAATGTGTTTGCTTTTGCATTTGTTTGTTTATTTTAGCAATGCTTACCTCAAGTTCATCCACAATTTATTCCCATCCTACCTTTTTAATCTTGTTTGCACCCAAATTCCTTTACCACTAAATTGCTGGATTTACAAACATGACCTGTGTGTTTACATAGTTACTTATTTCCAGACTTCTCGATTCAAATTTATTCTGTTATTCCAAAGCTGGGCTTAGATATTTTTTCTCTTTTTTTTTTCATTTTTTTATTTAAAGAGAAAAAAAAACAAGAAAAAGGTAGAAATATTACAGAATTTCAAGAAAAGAAGATAAATAGTAAGAAATCACTACTTGATACATGACACATTGTTCTTTTAGAAATAGTTATTCAAGTTACAGGATTAAAGCACACAAAGTAGGCACTAAAGCAGTGAGAGTGCAAACAGATCTGTTCAACAATCCAACAAGAACCTAGAAATATGGTCATCAATCCCACACATGTAAACATACATGCAGCTATATCTTTTATAGCGCTTCCTATTTCCTCTTTTTTTTACAATAGCAATTATACATTTTTAAAATTTTATTTAAAGAGAAGAAAAAAGAAAAAAAAAACAAAGAAGGGTAGCAATAATACAGAATTCTAAAAGAAAGAAAGAAAAAGGAGAATGAGAAAAAGCCCCATTAAGAAATCAGTAATTTGTAAATTACGTATTGTCATCTTGGATGTAGTTGTTCAAGTTACAAAGTTAAAGAGTACATTGTAGACATTCAAACAGTCAGACTACAAACAGTTCTGCTCAAAGATTCAACAAAGATTCAGCAATATGGTCATCTATTTTACACACTCAAACATACATGCAGTTATATCCCTTAGAGCACTTTCTTTTCCTCTCTTTTTTACAATAGCAATTACACATTTTGGTTTTATTACACTTGTAGTTCTTATTTACTTTTTATACTAGAGACACAATATGATATTTATAAATATGAATCTTATTTATTTCACTAATGAGGATAGTCTCAAGTTGTCTCCATTTACCTATGAAGGCCTCAAGGTCATCCTTTTTATAGCTGAGTAATATTCCATTGTATAAAAATGCCACATCTTTTTCATCCACTCTGCAGTTGATGGGCATCTTGGTTGTTTCCAGGATTTAGCTATCACAAATTGTGCAGCTATGAACATGGGTGCACATATATCACTGTGATATGAACTTTTCAGTTCTTTGGGGAAAATGCCCATAAGGGGGATAGCTGGATTGAATGGGGCTTCTAATCCTAGTCTTCTGAGAATTCTCCATATGGATTTCCATAATGGTTGCACCAGTCTACATTCCCACCAACAGTGGAGCAGCGTTCCTTTTTCCCCACAGCCTCGCCAACATTTGTTATCAGTTGATTTCTTGATGGCAGCTATTCTTTCCGGAGTAAGGTGGAATCTCAACGCTGTTTTAATTTGCATTTCTCGAATGACCAGTGATGGCAAACATTTCTTCATGTATTTATTTGTATATCTTTCTCTGCGAACTGTGTGTTCATCTCAGATGCCCATTTTTGGAGAGGGTCTTTGAATTTGGGGGGATTGATGTTTTTCAATTCTTTATATATATTTTTTTCTCTTTTAAAGAAGTGTTTCTGGATGTTCCTCTCCACCTGCCTCTCCTCTACCAACTCACAGTTAAAGAGAATCAACCCTTTTTCACCTAAATGCTGCAATCTTTCCCTTTAACTCTTTCTTAAAGCCTTCAGAATATTCCATCTTGCGGTTACTAATTTTCTCATTTTCTCTCTTAAAAGCTTTAGACTTTCTGAGGGTAGTACTATGACTTTGATTCATTTTTATAATCTCAGTATCTGATCACTCATAGTTGGAAGAACCACTATAGAGTATTCCATTATTAAGTGATATTTGCAAAAAGAAAAGAAACGTTTGCATAGTTTTTAAATGAATATCTTTTACCATATTCTCTTTACATATGAGTATAAAGAACTATAGGTTGCTGATAAATATTTAGTAACTAATTCTCTAAGATGTGTAGGCATGTGAAATCTGTGAACTGTAGGGTTTGCAGTCTCCATGATGGAACTATACCTACAGTGGTCAGCTTCAAGTCATGACAACATCACCAAACACAGCTCAGACAGGATAGGAGAGAACAGACCAATATGTTTGCCATAGAATTGCAAGGTAGGGACCTAACCCCAGCAGGACAGGCAATGGCATAATAGAATGAGGTGTTCAGGAAGTGATGCCTTTTGAGTTTTTAAAACTTTTGTTCTTCACAAAATGTAATTTAATGCTCTATTGTTTACTAATGCACATGCCTAATCCACAGCTCATAACATTCCCAGAAATTCAGCTATCAGCTTCAATCTTTGGTCTGACTTACCTCCTCTGATTTTCACTTACTTTGTATATCAGTACGGTTTTCCTATTTACAATGTTTTGCTTAGAAATATAAAAGAGGGAAAGCCATGCTTCATATTGTTATAGGAAGCGTAAGAAGACATTCCATTTTTCTTTCTTCATGGATTTGTTCATTCCTTCTACTGTTTTTTTCCTCTTGTTTTCTTCTGTGCTTCCACAATGACCTTCCAGTCGTATGGTAAGAGCAGAAGCTTTCCTCCTCCCTTGCTCTTCTCTTATCCCAGATCTCACTTCTAATAATCCTGCCACTGTGAACACACTTTAATGTGTTCAGAATATTTTATTCTTGATTTACTTCCACACACATGCTTTGTACAGTGCAAAAAAAAAATCGTGTTCCACAGTTGAAATATCCTAAAAACGTTATTTGATTTGTGATTGCACTGTTTTCCTTAGTCTCTGAAAATCGTTTGATGACAGGGAGACCACATTTTCATAAACATTTTGTTGCAAATTTAGTCATTTGTTATTTAGAACACTTCATTTTGATGGCCAAAATCTTCCATTACTGTTTCTACTAAGTCAAGTTAAATAAATCTACAAGCCAACCCAAATATTTTTCCTTACATTTCTTCTCAGTATATAAACACCCCTAGCTTCTTCATCAGTGCCCGAACATGGGATTCTATCAAGACATGTTTTACTCTACTTGATTTCTAGTTGCAAATTTTCAAGTCAGTTAGTCACTCTTGTAGTGACCAAGTGGAAAATATGACCTTTAGTAATTACATCAGTGAACACATCTCCAAGACTCATCCAAGTTGCTTAAAGTTGAACAAAGGAAAGAACCAAATACAGATTCTTACGGGACTCCTTCAGCATGTCTTTTCCTCCTAACATAAGCTGGTCCCACTACTACTGGTAGTGACTTAGCCAGCTGAGCCTGCTTGACTGTGTCAAATCCCTCCCCACACTTCATTTCATTACTCTCCCTAGTGCTCTGAGCTGTCTCATGACTCCTGAAATCTATGCATACTCAAAGCTTTCATAGTACACCCTTTCTCTGCTAAGCTGGCTAATTTTCTCAAAAAATAAGTTTATTTATTTTGACCTCAGTAATCCTTTTCATGTGTTTCTTTCAAAATCCAAACCAAAACTTTGGATGTAATTTCCATATTTCCATTCATTACTCATTTGTAACATTGAAAAAAATGGCAAGTAATTATAAAGAGAAATTTAAGTGAAAATATGAAAGAGCTAGCACTTACTGGGTAGCTGTGTAGTGTCTCAAAACAAGGGAAAAAGAAGCATTTGACTTGGTTTTGGAGGATTATGCAGGAGTGAGACTGGAGGATTCAAAACAAGAAAGTTCAGCAGGCTGGAGAGGTAGTTACAGAACAACACTTGCCCAAAGGAATACACATTTTCACTTGCGACTATATTTTAACTGCATTTTAAGTCCTGAAGTATAGAATATGATAACATATGGAGAGCCAAAATAAAAATGCATGATACTTTCTTTTCAACTGGGATATGAAAATATGTAACATACCTAGATCCTTAGAGAAGCTAAAGCAAACCAGTTTTTAAAAATATTATTAAGATTTGATAGCCTAGTGGGTAATTCATTCAAAGTCTATTTTAATTCTGAAAGAGATATAGTAATTAATATAAGGCAGAATGAGTTTTTATGAATGCATTAAAGTATAATTCCCCAAATAAAGGGCATTTAAGACTGACAAAAATAATCAACATTTTCTGAACATTTACTGTGTGCTAAGTTTGATCTCATACATTACTCAGGAGCCAAGTGTAAGAGTTCTTGCATTCATCTGACTTCTTCAGAAGTTTTTTAAAAGAAAATTTATGACTGGAAAGTGAACAGAGGATAATTTTAGATAAGGTCAACTGAATAGTTCAATCCACTATTAGAGCCATGAAGATGACTTTGGGCTCTACCAATGGTCTGATCTTTGCCAATTCTGTTCCTCACACAAGTCACTATCCAGAACGTTCTCTTTCTTTCAGTCACAGAACATTAATTTTCTAAAACTCATCTTTGCGTGTGTGTTGCTATCCTTCTATCTCCATATAGTTTGGTTACATTTCCCTCAAGATTACATAATATTTATATATATATGTGTGTGTGTGTGTGTGTGTGTGTGTGTGTGTCTCATACAACTGGACTTAATGATATTTTTATTTTATTTCAATGTTTATTTCTTCCCATAATACACAATCTGCCAGAAAACAGAAATGATATTTTATTAAATTTTAAATCACTAATAATCATGGCCCCTTGTGCATAACAAGAGATAAATGAAACTTTTCAAACCAAATGACTATTATATAAAGGTATGTGACAGGCCCTCTGAAGTGAGCCTCGGTGTCATAAGACTTTCTTCTTTATTACCATGTGCCAGTATTTAACAAAGAAACATAAGGATGTTATACAACTCTTGCACAGGCCAATATAGAGCACAATTGTGCATATAATTATATAACTAGGATATACACATGCATAAACATCTGTGTACATATATAATTTATTGATATATGTAAATCATTGATTGTGTAATTATAAAGTACTGAGCTTTCTAGTCACAAGGCCAAAATATAGAACATGACTCTTGCAAGTTGAATGACTCAGAGTTTCGGTGGGTTCAGTCTATGGATTCAAGATAGAAGTATCATGACAGAAGGGCATGAAGCAGAGGAGCTACCCGTCTCACGGAAGCAGGCAGAGGAGAGGAAGCGCTGAGGAGGGAAACCCGTCCTCACAGGTACTCTGCCGTCCCCCAGTGACTTACGTCTTCCAGCCAGGCCTATGTCCGGCAGCACACTGAACTGGGCACGCATTCATGGATGAACTCAGCACTGAGGATAGTATCCCGTGACCCAACTGCTTTCCCAAGGGCCCGTCTGTGAGCATGAAACGTGGAAGAGGGTTTTGAGATCTGAGCCATAACAAAGCATGTTTTGGTTATATAGTTTTTATAGTCCACCCAAAGCACTAAAGTTGAATCACCAAATTTGAATTTTTTGCATGACTCTCCAATAAGATTTTATCATGACCCATCAGGAGCACCCATTTTCTTGCTACTGTTAATAATCATGAGGATAACACCTCTCCCTAAGACAGTGTATCATGTTTAAACCATTCTTCGAGGAAATAAAAGAGTTAAAGAGATAAACCTCTTTTATTCAAGGCCAAGAAAATAATGAGTATCTGAAATGTTCAGTTGTGTGATTCATATTTAAATGTAAATCCCAGAAACTAGCCTTGGTATAAAACAATTTATGTCAAGAGACTGCCTTTTGTTCCCAATGAATAATTTAAAACTGAACTTTTTTTTTCATGTGAACTGTCTTATATCTTGGCAGTAGGCTTAGTATTTCAATAATTTATATAATTTTGAATATAATATACTTAATGCCATAAAAGCAATTTCTTTGATATTGAATTATAAGAGAATGCACTTAGGCCCCTGTGACTAATGATCCAGGGGCCGGCAGCATGGTAAATTTTCTCTTAACCCAATTTCAGTGGGAAATCTGTAGGAGTAACCATCGGACTATAGTATCTCTTGGCACATAGCTCTGTGATAAAGTCAATCAGAGCATTAATAAATAAATAAAGAAAGAAGTAAAGAAATCATTCTCCTTAAGAAACTAGGTAAAGAAATATGAACATTTTTCAAAAGGGTAGATGAGGAATATTTTTTGTGGGATACTAATGTGAATTGTGATTTTAATGTGCAACAAACTTATTCTCCATAAATAAAGCCTGAATAAAACCTCTTCTTGGAATATTTCCTAGGGCAGAACTCTAGTCACTCTGGAGATGCAATCAGGGTTAGTCCAGAACAAGTAAGCAACCCCATGCTGGTGTGATTCTGTAGTTCTTTTATAAAATAAAAAATAAAAATAAAAAAAACCTAAACAACACATTGTAAAAATGGCCACTTAGGTCTTCCATGGCCAAAGCAGGCTGAAGAGTCACCAGGATTTATGGCAGGGGTGGCAGGGTGGTGACTTCCTGCCCGAGACCACACAGGGCATGCAGCCTATGGTGAAGGTTTTGTACACACAAATCTACAGCACTGTTTGCTTTTGTATGCTGTAAAGATTTCTGTCTTATGAAAGTTATCCAGCTTGTAACGATAGAGTGTCTGCAGTCAGCACCGCTTTCTTTCAGTTCTCATAAAGGTATGATTTGGTTGATGACAGGTAAAATCTATAGCTAATCTGATAAGATTATATGGTACAAAACATTTAAATTCAAATCAAAAGATCTGGCAAGTTTAGATCTCCATTTTCTGGATGTTTAGCTGTTGTTGTTGTTGCTTGGCATTCTCCTTAAAGGCCTTCCCAGTGACTGCACATATATGAACATCTTGTCTTGAACCTCCTTATTTGTATATGTTCTCTACAAGCTGAAATGTTTAATTATGAGCATAAGAAATCAAGCTTTTGAACAAGGCAGTTTTATCAGCTATTTTGAAGTCTTTTCTGTATTTCATTCCGCCTCTCTCTCTGGATGCCAACACCATACTCTCTCTGTTGTAACTTTCCAAATTGTGAAATTCAGTAGTGTAAGTTCTCCAAATTTTATTATTCTTTTTAAAACCTTGCCAAACTGTCATGGTTTAAACAAGTACAATTATTTATTTCACTCATAAGACTTTGCTCTGGGCAATTTGGATGCAGCAGTTGAGAGCACAGTGGGATGGATGGAGCAGTGAGGTGTGGACAGGCTGGGCGCCTCCTGGGCGCTCCTTCTTCCTCTCATCTCCGAATGCCCATGTGGGATCCACATGAGGCACCTCCATGTATTCTCTCTAGCATGGTGGTCCCAAGGTGGTCTGTAACTGCACAGTGGCCCAGGCCTGCAAGAGTGAGTGTTCTCAGAGATAGGGCAGGAAATTAACGATCTTTTTCTCTGACCTAGTTCGTAAAACACACAACATTACTTCCTCTCAAGTGCATTATTTGAAGCAATCAGTATTGTACTCAAATTCAATGCCAGGCCCTGTGGCAGAGACAAGGAGCCTGGTTTTTCTTTTTCCTAATATTTACATGTTAGTAATGCAGAAAAGTGAGGTTCATTTTGGAAAATTGCTTCATCCATATATCTTCCAGTTTTATAATCTGGGCATACATTTTTGACATTTCTGCCTTTAATTATACACACTCGTCAAAGTGTGGCAATCAGAGACGTGGGAGGAATGTTGAAGAATTTGTGGCCATGCTATGAGATGCCACACAAGGTGAGTACCACAAAGGCAGATGGATGAGCAGCAAAAGTTGCTGGGCACTGACCAGCTATGCAGAACTCTGCTCCATCATAGAAGTCAACCTCGTCAAGCACAACAAAAAACTCACTAAGCCCTCAGTCCATGACACATGTCAATGTCCAACAAGCATCAACTCTTACTGTAAGTATCTTTTTGAAAGAAGTATTTCCAATAGGAAAATCAGAGACTCACAATGTCCATTTTGAATACCTTTACAACCTCCCCCAAGCTCATTTTTCTAGAGTACATATTTTTGAGCACACTTATTTCCAGCCAATGCTTCAACACCAATTTCCTTGAGAGTTTCTTGGACCATATGGAAACACTTAGGATCTATGTAAAACTGCATGCCTAAAAATATCGAGGTGAAGTATATCAAACTATTAATAGGGATTTTTATGAAATAGTGACATTATATTAAGTTGAATCTCATGAAATTACCAGTATTCATTTATTTTTAACCTACCTGAGAGCAATTTTAGACTTTACAACATAATGTATGATTTTATTTTTCTTTCTTATTCTTTATATATTTTTGTATTCTTTTCCATAAATGTGTATTACTTTTGTAATTGGGATAATAAATAGTATTTGCAAAGAACAAAGAAACCAGAACAAAGAAGGTATTATGCTTCTAATGGTGCTGAAATAACACACATATACTCCAAGTACAAAAAACACCATGGCAGTTTTTAGATATGGAAAAAATATGTGCTAAAACACATTTACAGAACCCTGAGCCTAAAAAGCAACATTCATATTGAACTTGAGCAGGCTTACCCATGGAAGCAAGAGACAGGTGTTACATTATAAACGCTATGGCTCCAAGTGTAGTTATAGGACTCCGGTGTTTTAAAAAACCCTAAAGCAAGCTTTTAGCTCTGGGAAATGTTTGCAAAGAAGGCAGCTGGGTTCTAGTTTGACACAGCTGGGCTGTTTCCTCTGCTTTATGTGGAAAATAATTCCCTGCCAAAGATGAGGCAAGAAAAGTTCGCAGAGGCCATTCCACAGGGCATTCTTTGGTATATTTCCAAAGGAAGACTGGGGCTGGCCACCAGGCTTAGGGGACAAGAGAGTACACTGAAAGATATCTGCTTTCCATGAGGTAAATTCCTGGCAGGGCAATCATTGGATCCATGGGCTTGAAATTCGTAAAGTTCTTAAAAACAACCTTCCAAGTGGTTTCCAAGAAAAGCCTCATGATTAATTCTTAATAAATTGTTACCATCACTGCAGTTTTGAAGATGTAAAATCAGTTCAGTAAGAATTTGCTTCACTAGAAATGGACAGCCATGCTAAGGTTCTCTAAGGTATTTCAGCTGTGATGTTCTTCCTCTGGATTTTCTTACCATTGTTTCCCAGAAGGCATGTCAATTGGGCATGCATTTCAGGGTCCCTGGGATATACAACCCTGCTGCAGTGTGCTTCAGCCATCCAGCATGAGGGGCAGCTGTTATTAGAGCCCTGATTTTAAGCAGTATTTTGTATTTTTGAACCATCCAACTAAGTGTAGCTGCAGCTAGTCGGAGGCACAGCAGGGATTTGAACTCTGATGTATAAACATTCACAGGGAAGCAGGCAATTGATCCTGTAACCAAAATGGAGCAAAAATAAAAATTTTACAGTGCAAAGTATTTCAACTCTTGTACAAGAATGTTGTTTCTGACTTCAACATGGATGTAAAGCTAAGTATTAATTTGTATTAGCCAATAGAATTCAAAAATTATTACATAAGATGAATCTAGCAAGGCCTATCCTCTCTAAAATCAGTAGCCCTTTTAAATTCGTCTATGTTTAATTTTAGAGAACACTAAACTTTGTGTGTGTGTGTGTGTGTGTGTGTGTTCATTTGCCACTGGCAATCCATTTAACAATTATTATGGTTTTCTTCAATGAGAAAATCTGGGTTATAGTTCAGGGCTTTCTTGCTTTTTTTTTTTTAATCCTGTGAATGCATGATCCATATATTAGATAGTCAAAATAAAAAATGTTACTTTTCTATGCTGCCATATATGAAGGAGTTTTTTTCTCTTACATGCTTACATTTTTCACCCCATTGCTATTTTCTCACTTACTGCTATGCGGAGGGGTTTTTCCAAAAGGGAAAACTCGCACAGTGGGACAAGTTTTCCATGACATCTTTCCATCCCCAATGAGATGGCCTTTCTACATCCAATGTGCTGCTCTGAATAAATGTAAGTTATTACAGAATCCTCTTTTTTAGGGAAAGTTACATATTAATTTAGGCCCTGGAGGCAAATAACTACTCTGAAGATCTGAAAGACCTCTATAATGAAAGTGCAGATTTTAAATAAATACGACAGAAAGCTTTAGGAAGGGATCTTTCTGGTTTCCTGTAAGTCAGGGTTTCCAAAATTTTAAGATTTTGGAACTTACCACATATCTACTGATTGAAGATCTTCCAAGTTCCTCTCTTGCCATCGCAAGAGTTAGAAAAACTTACGGTAGGTCCCTGATACCTAACTGCATAGAGGAAACTGTAATTTCTAAAACATAACATCCTGATCAAATTCCACATATTTCATAACGTTGTGTCATATCATCAGTAGTGCCTGGAATTATGACTCTTTAGGAATAGAGTTAAATCTGTATCTGTTTCCGAAACGTCTCATGTGTACCTCTTTATGTTGCTTAAGACTCTACCATAATTAGTAAAGTATGTGTTTCTAACTCTTTCCAGATGGGCTACTTGAGATTCACTTCCCTGATGAATTTGGAGCTCAATAAATGTCTGTTAAATGGCTAGATATGTGGAGAAATTAAAGGTGGTCACTGCTGATTTGCAGTGATTTTACAATTGACTCCAAAAGGACACAGCAGAGTGAGAAAAGCTTGCACATAGGTTTTCTAAATGAAAAAAAAAAAAAAATTCAAGCACTCAGCTACACAGCATGATTCAAAGTTGGAACCAAAGTCTAAAAAGATACATTTATCTTAAACATGTTCTTTACCCCCTAAGGTTTTCTGGCCTATTCCATCACTAGGCAATTTGCAAATCTGGCACGTTTGCATTTACATCTCAGGCTAGAGTATTTTTTTCATCTTATCACTATCTCTGAGAGATGGGATGAGTGGAGAAACCACAGAAATATCTAAAATGTCATAAACTATAAAAAGTCAGGTATTGTCTATCAGCTGGAGAAAGCACCGTTGCTGGTTAGAAGGAGACCATGAAAGAGTCAGGAACCGCAAATGTACCAATTTAGAAAAAAAAAAATTATGAAATATTTTTTCCTCTCAGTTTAAGAGCAGCACCTTTTTCCAGGAGATTTGCTATGTGACAAAGATCTGCTTTCACCTTCTGGGGCCTGGCCAAGACAGCAAGGGGAAGTGCCAGCCCTGAAAAGGAGGAATGTTCTTTGGATATTGCCAGCCATAACTAGATATGGGAGTGCAAAAAGTACCAGTTCGCCCAAGATTTATAGTTATGTCTAGCTTGTTGACTCAAGCAGTTTGGAAAAGCTTCAGAGATATAGTTTATCCAAACTAACTCAAACTTCAAGCTTGTGGAAGAAGGAAAAAAGTACATATGATACATCTCTACTTTTAAAACCAAATCTTTTTGACTCTGAATTTACATAACTTTTGAAGAAAAATGTACTCTAGCTAACACATATAGAACTATAGAAACTATGATGGCTCTTTCTCTTAAAAAGAAATTTCTCTGATTATTGTCCAATTATGTTTCTAGGTTTTACGTAGCAATAACTGATAGTAAAAAATGCAGTATGAATGCACTGTACTTTAAAGAGAGTAAAAAATAATGCTGAATCTTTGAACTCAAACAATCCAGCAGAAAATTTACATAGTACCCATGGAATAATAATTAATAATTGCATTTTCACCTAATTCTCAGAATTTATATTATGTCATTCTTACAAAGATATGAAATTTTATGGGAGCTTTTTATTGAGATGTTGAAATGTTAGCATAAAAGAACAAAATACAAATACTTACTGGATATCCCGCACAGGCCAGGTCCTTTCCTTGGTTCTTTGATATACTGTTGAATGAAGTATATTGGACCCTTACACTAGGTTTCAATGTATATTTGATAAAGAGAAAATAAACAAGAATCTACTAGGTAAACAAGTACCAGTGACTACAGAAGGTAACCAAGACTTACTATACCAGAGGAGCTCTGAGGTTAGAAGTAGGCAAGGGTAGAAGAGTAGGGTACTGGTGATTATTTCCTCATGTCACATGTTGTTGGTCTGTTCGGAACACTGCAACAAAAATTCCATCCAGCAGGTTGCTGTTAAAAATAGAAATGATTTTCTCACAGATTTAGAGAATAAAAAAATTCTAGATCAAGGCGTAAGCCAATTGAGTGCTCATAAGGGCCTTTATTTCCCAAGAGACACCTTCTCACTGAATCCTCACATGGTGGATGGGACTACCTAGCTCCCTGAGGTCTCTTTGATGAAGACACACTAATCATATGCATAATGACATGAGTTACTGAAACTCCCTGACGTCATCACCTTGGGAGTTATGATTCAGCTTCCAAAAGTTGGAAACATACAGATACTAAGATAAGAGCACATTCTCAGAATAAGTCTATCTTCCTTCCAGATAATTACAATCATCAGTGACATGATATTCTCATTCAGAATTTCACATTTCACTGTTTCGTCTTAACGGCAAGATTTGGGATGGGAAATCTTATAGTGGGTTGGGTTCAATGGAGCAGGACATCAGTGAGAGGGAATCACTTGAATTTTTACTTATTTATGTTTTGAGACCAGATATAGTGATGGTGTGCATATGTCATATAGGTGTATGAAAACCCCTAAGAGTTTGGCAATGAACCTATGTCACACCAAATTAATGGGAAGCTATTGAGCGCATTGTTCTACACTGCTCTAATTTTATACCATAACTGAGTAAGCAGATGGTTTGGGTGCTGAGAATATTCCCATTCCAATAAATGCTAAGTCAAAGTTTTTCAATCATCTGTGAGTGCTAGTGGTTCTGAAAGAATAAATATGCCATCTACCTGTTAGCTCTAGAAACCTAAAGAAGGTCTCCAAATGGATTCATGTGTATAGCTGTTGTTTTTCATGACTCTTACATTTAATTTAATTGATTTTAATGAATTAGTACAAGTATCCACAAAACTACCAAATGTATCCTTACTGTAAGAATTTTTCATACCAGCTTCACAGTTCATGCAGCTTAGTGTAGGTATAGACTATTTTATTTATTACTCCTAAAAGTCATCAGTGTAGACTTTTAAAATAATACAGTCCTCTCTGCTTGAATGATTCTTGTGGTATACAGAATAGTCACCCTTATGCAGACTTCTTAAATGGTTAGTGCGTGTGTTCCAGACAACAAGATTAATCTGTAAGAGAGAGTAAAGTTAGGGTTGTGACAATTGCTCACTCAACTAGCAGACAGATAAAAAACAGAGACAGGGGTATGGTCAGTGGTAGAGGTCGTGTTCAGTGTATGTGGGATGCTTGGTTCAAAACCCTACACATAAAGTAAGCAAACAAATAAGGAGAGAAAGAAGAAAAGAAAAAGAGAAAAAAGAAAAAGAGCAAGAAGGAAGGTGCACATATACAGCCACTCACAGTTTCAGTCACTCAATATAGCACACGGGGTGGGAGACCCACGCAGCCATTTGTGCGGAAAGCTCCAGGATCTGATTTGGATATGTATTTGAAGATTCTCCTATTTATGCTGCTCCATTTCCTCCTGAGAACCCAGTGAAAGGGGACTCCAAAGGGACCAATCAGACTGTCTAGCCCCTCAGTGTTGATGAAACCAACAAGAGACTTAAATTAGCTTCAGAGAATCTGAACCAATAGATAGATCTAAAGATGCCTCATCTCTTCTCTCTGGAGCCAACAGAATGGGAATTGAAGACTAAACTTAAGGGCATAGAACAAGGGAAGGCAAAGTAGAGTGTGAATCTGAGGTCTCAAGTGTGATTTGCTTAAACAGATATGCGGATTTTTGAAAAAAAAATTCATCTTCAAAGCAAACTTTAAGCCCACTTCCAGCCTTTGTAGCTTAGAAAGCTTCCGTTATTCTAGATCTCTCTATCCATCGATGCATAGCAATCAATACTGAACTCAGTGACAATCAATACTGAACTCAGAGTCCTGCTAGGAGGGGCACAGTTGTATGAGATAGAGAACTTCTACCTTTTGATGCTTTTCTTTATGGAGTCGTGATGAGAACCAGAGGAATGAGGATGTTGTATAGTAATTATTTCTCACATATTGAACAAATTCATGTTTAGATGTATCTAGTTACTTTGCTCGTTGGTGGAAGAAAACACCAGGCACCCACAAGTTAAAGGAGGAAGGTTTTGTCTCAGCTCACAGATTGTAGAGGTCTTGGCCCATTGTCAGCTGGCTCCAAGACAACCTGTGGCAGAGGAGAAACAGTCCATGACAAGGCAGGCAGGAGGCAGCGAGCAGCAAGCAGCAGCAGCAAGCCTGCCCTTCCTTTATATCATACCCAGGCTACAAACCTTGTGGTTAGTGCCACACACACCTGAAGAGGGCTTTCCCATCATAGACACCCAGAACTATGCTAAACCAGTCAGAGGATGGATCTAGAATCACACCCTTAATCCCAGCATCACATCCCCTAGATCCACACACTCTCCAAAACCCCACTTGGGAGCTCATGAGACTGCAAGGACATTTAGGTCATACATAGATGTAAACCATGACAGATGACCTATTTCTTTATTAATTACTCTCCTCTTGGTCATGAATGCTACGACAATGTGTGCTACAATCCTAAATAGCTTTCTTTAAATTTGTAATTATTGGATACCTTAAAATTATTAAGCTGATTGAGTATATCTGGCCCTTTTTTTATTCATTTGAAATAAGACCTTTATGAAAAGAACATAGACTTAGAAGAGTAAGTTACTTTAAAAATCCCTTCTTATTTTTCTGTTTTTTGTTACAATTGTATTTGTTTCTCATAAAATAACAGAAAGCAGACAGACATACCATGAGATGTCACAAACATCCCCAAAGCTTGAGACTTCCATATTACAGAAATCATATTAATTCATATTTTGAAAAAGCATGTTAATTCATTTAAACAAAAACACTGTGAGCCACGGAAAGTTTCCAGCACCTTCTTCCCCACCCCTACAGCCAGGGAGAATGCATCTCTTTCCTCTTCTATTTCCCCTTAGTCTGATGTGCCAAGTCCTCTAATGCCTGATCTTATCTTGGCGACTGGGCTGGCAGCTGTTAGTATCCTTCACCCAACCAGTCTTGCCAACTCCCATTTCTGTGGTCCCACAGGGAAGATTTTTATGGATTTTCTGTGCCATGCAGAGCATGTACTGAATAACTTAGTGCTTAAAGCATATTATTCACTTTAGGAGAAAGCAACTTTACAAAAGTCTTACTGATCCAAAACAGAAGACACATCTGTTGCATACATTACATATGTAAAATGGGAAGGGAGAATGTGGGAAGTATTTACCTTCTCTTAGTTACTTTGCCATATACATCTCTCTTTTGATTTTAAGTTTCTCAAGGCAAAGACTATGCCTTTCAATTTTTGCATTGTCTTTAGGACCAAATTTATTACCTCCATAATACTCAGTAAAAATTTACAAGTCATTAACACTGAATATACAGTGATTTTGAATAATCAGAATATATATATATATACACATATGCATGTATGTATTTCCCTCTACAAGCCACAATACCTAAGAGAAATTTCCCTGTCCTCTTTACAGAACATTTTCTGTCAACAGGTGATTAATTTCTAGGGAGACTGAGCTGTGCTGGCTGATTTCCTTTCCAGATGTTTCTTCCCCGTGGTACATTCTGAACCACGAGGCCCTGGGAAGTGTCTGCAATCACTGACATGAGAAGTCACACCTGGAATCCACCATTCTTCCCCTGCTGCATGTTTTCCCACAGTTAAATGTCAAATCTAAGTTTCTTGCTAAGGGACTTGATTGTTTGATTAGGTAGAAAACCCCTTCTGCTCAATATTAGCTTCCTAGGATGGTTAGCACTTCAAACGTAGGCAGGTCTATAAAGCTGCAACCAATCTACTTTATGATCAGATAAAATTTACCCAATAGTGAGCTGCACATCCAAGGATAGATTATATTTTTTATGGTACATCATCATTTAAATGTAGTAGCCAGACTAGACTAAGAGCTCTGAGTACTGCCTTCTATATGAAGCAGGAAGAAACTATATAACTTCTTTCTTAATAGTGACACGCATGCATCAGTGTATGTATGTGTACATACATTTATGAGTTTATATATTACATATATAACCATTTCAGTTTCCTCTACCAAACTTAGGCCTATGTTCAAACATCGAAATAATATTTTCACTTCATGTTCTAACCTTATTTTATTATCTCTCCTTTTCACCAGAAAATCATGTAAATTTTCTGTTTTCCTTCTAGAGTATTTTAATGTCTTTGCTTTCAGCCTATTACAGCTAAGCTGAAAATAGTCTTTTGTTTGGAGTGGTTTTTATTATTTGTTTGAGAAGCACTCACTAAAGAGCTGTGTAATAACATGTTTTAAATGCCAATTAAACTATCCTTTAGGGACAGTCATAGTAGTTCACCTGAGAAGCAATCTTTTGGCTCAGTCACATCCACAGTTACGTATAATCGAATAATTTACATCTGCAATTGTATCATCCTGATTTTCTTGCAGCAGAGCAGTGGTTTCATTAAAAACCCAATATTCAAAGTATGACTAATTTAATGTATAGTTACAATAGAGTTTTAGTTACTGTTTCCCCACACACACAATTAGCATGTTTGCTGTATATAACGATTATACTCACCCATGCGCATAACACATCTCTACTTCCTTCTATCCCCACCCACCTGCCCTTTATTTTTCCAGCACCACGTTCATTTATTTACCTTATAAGGTTTTACAAATAGGCCAAAGGACATTATAAAACATGACAACTGTACTGTCAAAGTATTCGTTCAGATACATTGTTCCCACTGGGTTACAGCATCTATTTTCCCTTCTTTCTTCTTATCTCTCTCTATTTTGAGAGAATCTGTATTTCCATCTCTATCTATACATTAGTATCATCTACATCATCATCACACTTTTTCTTGGGAGAGAAACTGTGGTCTATGTAAGCTCACAGGCCTGACCATCATGATCTCAAGATGCATCCGTCTTCCCACAAATGACTCAAGCTTATCCTTTGTGTGGTAGAGTGGTACTCCATTGTGTATAAATACCACATTTTTAATCTATTCATTTGTTGATTGATACACAGTTACTGGCTTTACAAATAACTGTGAAAACATTTTTTTTTGCTTAAAGAAACAAAGTGAAACAATTAAAAGGATCTCAGTAATAAGAGGTCATATTTTTCTTAATAATTACCACAGTAATTGTCATTTCTTTACATTAGACCTGGGCATCACCATACTATAAAATGTATAAAATAACCCAAACTCACTTGTGGTACAAGCCCATCACACATAGATTCAAAGTTTAGAAGTTTCAGAACAATTTTAAAGCTGGGAGAAGTACGGTACCGAAATTAAAGTTTATGCCCTGGTACTGTGCTCCCCAAATCCAGTCCTAACAGCTTACACTGATGCCAGCCACCTCTATGCGCTTTAACATAATATTACAAACCCTGTTGTAGCTTACAGGGTTTGTAGTATTATTTACAACTTTCATAGGCAGATACCAAGGCTACGAGAGATTACTTACCTTTATCTAGGTAACAAAGCTGGCTTGTAGCGAATACAGAATTCATGTCCATGCCATTTGAGGATTAAATTGGAAATTAAATTTGGACTTCCAGAAAATATGTTAATAGACTCCTAGAAGCTAGTATAGAGATTTTTTATGTCAAGCATTTTTCAAATTCTACCCCGTGTTCAACAATTCTGGATAAAAGCTTCCATAGTCTAACAGATCAGAAAACACACTGTATAATATTTCCCTTCACTCTGGCAAGTTCATAGTGCATAAGGTTAAAACAAAGGTTCTGAGAACTACTAAGTGCAGCGATGTTTTCACGTAGTGTATTCTAGCCATGACTAAAGTGAAAACTCATTGAGCTGACGTTGCCCATGCCTTAGAATTTGTGATCCTTGGAACATAAGTTGGGAGAAAATCTCACCCTACTGTCTCATAACTACAATAATCAAAGCTGAAAATGGCTTTGAGACTCTGAAATCTTCCCTTGGAATCCTATGCGTGTCACGCTTCCTACAGCTTTTTAGTCAGTGTGGAGGCAAATGGTTCTGTCATTTGCGGCTTCTTCAAGATTTCCACTTTCATTTAAATATTCGACAGGCACTCTACCTTTACGGTAAAGACAATGTGATAGTACAAAAAGGTTGACACATTCTAATTTGTTAAACACAAATTATTCAATGAATATTAATATAATCAATAAGCTTTTTATTAAATATTGTGTTCAACTTTATGTATTTTATATCTAACAATTAGACAAACACACATCCAGCCAATAACAATAAGTGTCTTCTATAGTCTTGAGATCCTGTAAGGCTCATCTTTTAGGTTAGGACCAGAGGATACAAGGACATTTCGTTGCCATAATTTACTGCAGGATATTGAGGAGTTAATTACTGCAATTCAGCAATATATAGTAAATGTTTCCTGACCACTGTATGTTTTGCCATTTCAGTTCCCCCGAAGATATATGACATTTCCAATGACATGACCATCAATGAAGGAACCAATGTCACCCTTACTTGTTTGGCCACTGGAAAACCAGAACCTTCAATCTCTTGGCGACACATCTCCCCATCAGGTAAAGTGGCAATAGACACATCATTGTCATTTGCTATTTCTTATTCTCACATGACCTCCTTGATTCAGAACTTGGGCCAACTTTTTAATTGTTTGTATATTATTCAAAGAATTAAATTTTCTAGTCATTACTGATACAAGAATTCACTGAACTGACCTTTCCAATGCCTTAGAATGTGTGCTCCTTGAAACATAATTCCAGGAGAATCTAGCCCTAGTATCTCGTAAGTACAGTATCAAAGCTCAAAATGACCTTGAGACCCTGAAATCTCTAGAATGCACCTTTTAATACTTACACTTTATCCCTAAAATCACTATTGCACAAAACTCAAATGAATCTCTGGGAGAGACCAGAATAAAGCTATTTTTTGATTCCTAGTCAAGGTTATTTTCACTTTAGTATAATGGATAATCATAAATCGATAAACAAAAGACTCAGAAATATCACAAGAGACAAGTCTTCATTTCAATGTGTAAGGGATTTATTCGACTGGCATTCACATGTTAATAGGCCAGCATGAACTGCTAAAGTAATCAGGGGAGAATGAAATTATACAAATTGTGAGGTTGCTGGGTCTAATTTCAAACTGCTGTTCAGAATCAAGGATTTTGGAGTTAGAATTAAATTGTAACTGCTAGGGGATCCAGAAACCCTAGAGTATAACTTGTCACATAGATGTCATAGGTAGGTAAAATTAAGACTGGCACGTGTTTGTGGGTTCCCAGTGATGTTGCTGTGATGTGCATCCTCCCCAGAGAAATTAAGTCAATTTTAAGAAAGTGGTGATAATCATCATCAAAGCAGGTCTATTTTCACAACCATATACCTAATAGTTATTTTCAATTTAAAGTTCAAGCTATATTTCTGGCATCCCTTGCAAATGACAGATATTTTTAACAGATAAGATCCTACTTCATTTCAAATAAATCAAATTTTATTGTTATAATTTTATATAATTGTATTAAACAATATTTGTGTAATGAATTTGCCATCAATAAAATCAGAAGGGAATATTTTATGTAGGTTTGGAAAGATGTAGCTGTAATATTTATTTACCTGCAAATTCTTCCTTTGATGTCACTTATCTTTAAGTGTCTCTCAGTTTCATTTATAATGAGACTTATGCACACTACATGCTTGGCATTATATACTCAAGTAAGGAAAAAAAATAACATGAAAGCAGACACATTTCTCTAAATATCCATTATGGCCCCTATAATACTTGTAAAGTCGGAGTGTTCGCTTGACTACTAACATTCCACTCTCTAGAGCTGGTGTAACATCACAAAACTGGTGTGAGAGCATTAAGTTCATGGTCAGATTCTCCATAGGGCAAAAGTGAAACAAATTCAGGACTAGCAGCTGTTACATCCAAATACTTTTAAAATGATTTCTTTGTCTGTCTATTCAGCCAATCTTTGCATAACTCTCCAAGCCCCAGTGACCTGTAGCTACTTTCTTACTTTCCAAAAATTTCCTAAGAATCTATGGATATTTTTTAAATTGACAGACAAAATTATACACAGTTATCCTGTATAACATAATGGATTGATGTATACATACATTGTAGAAGGGAAAAATCTGTCTGACTAACAAGTGCATTACCTCACATAGATTTTTTTTAAAGAAAAACAAAAGCATGCAAAGGTTAGAGATAATACAGAATTCTAAAAAATAAAGATAAACAATAAGAAATCACTAGTTAATAAATTACATATTGTCCTCTTAGAAATAGTTGTTCAAGTTAAAAAATTAAAGCATATGAAGTAGATATTCAAACAGTGAGAGTGTAAACAGCTATGCATGCATGAATCTCTACATGTATTTCTGTCCTTTCTGAATTAGAGAGAAAAACAAAACTTAGCAAGACAAAACAAAACAAATTCCTATAAAAACATGAAACCAAAAAGTCATATAAAACCACAGTACAAGGTGATCTACAATGATTGCTGTGTTGCTTCTTGTTATCTTCAACAGAATGTCTATATCATCAAGCATAATTGAATACAGCAGTATAATTGAGTAAAGCAGTAAATAACAATATTAGTAAAATAAAACATTGTAGACAGTATAAAATTCAAAGGCAGGTAATAATCATACCAGAGTGGATATTCTAGTGGATCTTGTCATGTTAAGTGCAGTTGCCTATACTCTCAGACTTGATACTATCAATCATAACAGCTTTGAATAAAATCTATCAGTACAAAACAGTGATCCAACAAAACAGATTCGATTACTATCAGTCATGGTAAAACAGTGTAGGTTTTCACATAGATTTTTATAATGAAAACACTTAAATTCCACTCTCTGCATTTTTGGGAGATACAATATGTCATCACTACATAGGTCTCTTGAGCTTCTTCCACTTATCTGACTATAATTATCAACCACTTGATTAACCATGTGTGATGGCTGTTGTGTGAATTAAATAAGCAATAGGCATGAATTTGTTTTAAAACTTATAATGTCATATGCAAATCCACAGCTGATTATTAACCATCTTTCCAGGCATTTGAATCAGATATAGCAATATAATTTTTGTAAGAATGAAGCACATAATCTCATCTTCATGTAATTTAAAGAATAGTATTTTGGACTTCACTCTCCCATTTGCAGTTCTTGTCATTATGCATATTCTTTTTAAGTGCTTAGATATATTTTTAGTTTAATTAAATGGTAGGAATGTTGGTTAGTGGAGTTATTAGAATAATGATAATGGATAACATCATGAAGCTGGAAGAAGACAGATTGGATTTATAAATCCAATTGTACATAGATTTGTTTTCGTAATCTTGCCATGCTGAGAAAAGGAGCAAAATTAGCATAAATATTAACTATTGCACAATGAATAGCTAGACTTTTAGTGTACCTTTATAAATGCTTCCAATAATTTCAAATTATAATTTGTTGATGATTTATATTCAGATATACAGCATCATAGAATTTCTAATTAAAGTGACATGTCTGATAATTCTATTAGCTTTTTTCAACTTACACATTTGTAGGATTAGAGAAAATGAGAAGAGCAGTTTCAGACATAGAAAGGTAACTATGTACACTTTACCCAAGGTGGAAATTTATTTTCTTTCCTTATACACAGGATATTTCCTCATCTAGGAGTATGCTTTGTCTCTTTATCTTACTGGCATTCCTATTCATCCTTCAGTTTTTCATAAAACCACTCCTAAGCATCACGGGAAAGATGAGACACTCCTTTTACAGTAACAAAAAATTTGACTCGTGCAGAACGAACCCTCTGCTGTTGTCAGGGGCTTTGTCTATGACCTCATAGGACAGGGGACCCCTCGGTCCAGAGATGTTCTGTTCTTCCTCATCCCATGGCTTTAGACTCAAGTACTTCTCTGTCTTTGGACTCTCAGAACCCAAGGTTAAAGTTGAAAGGTATATTATAGATTTTTAGAATTAGAGATTAAAACTGAAAATGAGATAATGTAGTAGTGGCACAAGAAAGCACTTGCTTCCTCTTGTTTCCCCAATGCCCTGTCCCTCTGATACAAACCAGTCCGGCCTTTTTCTTCTGGCCTCACTCTAGACATATTGCATTTACACAGAGAGCTGCTCACCCTAGTTCTACCCTTCATCCTTCAACCGACATCATCAGCTACTTCCATGCAATAGGTAGTGAGAAAGATGCACATAATTATTTAAGTGGAACACTAAACTTATTCTATCAATGAATACAATACTTAGAATAATTAGTTATGTAATAATAATTAAGTAAATTGCTCCCTATGAACGTGATTTTTTTTATTTTTTATTTATACTTTGAAATAATGAGACAGAATTTACAAAACTAGCACAGTCTCCATGTGCATTTCACTTGGTTTCTCCCAAAAGTTCTGTCATGAACAACTTTTGAGTTGCATTGAACTAGAAAATGGGCAGTAGTGAACCATGCGTGTACACTACTGGTCCCATCAAAGAGCTGACTACCACCATCAGATGCAGAACTATTCCCTTAGCAAAAACATCTCTCTCGTGCTGTCCCTTACACTGACACCTCCTCTCACCACTGTCCTTCACCTGGACAACCTCTGATTTTCCAATTTTGTAAGTGTCTTTTCTAGAAAGCTGTTTCATTGAAATCATATGCTAAGCAACCTCTGCAAATTGAGCTGTGCAGACATGACCTGTGCATACGCAGCGTGAGGACCTCAGCCTGCCCAGCTGTGGCCTGCATCAATTCTTTAATTTTTGCTTTTGTTGCTGAATAGAATCATTCGATCTGACTGTATCACCATCTTCTTCACCACTCATTTATTTGATTCTTTCCAATTTTTTGCTTGTGACAAAAATGTTGCTATGAACAGTTACGTGTTTCTGTCATTTTACTTTTTTAACCTACATATGTTGCAATATTCCAAGTGAGACTATTGACAATAGCATCTGAGACAGAATATAATAGTTCTTTTTTATTCTAGTCTGTCATTCTCTGTATTTTCACTGATGCATTTAGACAGCTCACTTTGGATTTAATTATTGACTCATTAGAGTGAACCTCTGACATTTTTTGTTTATTTTTATTCCCTATCATTTTTGTCTCTTTGTTTTCTTTTTTGTGACTTCTTGAGCGTTAAATTTTTCATAAATCCACCTCATCAATAGGGTTTTTTTAACTGATCTCTTTTCATAGCTTTTTAGAAGTTGCTCTCTATACTGCTTTGTAAATATGCAACTTATAATCTAAGGGTGTCCAACTTTAACAGGTCAAGTGAAGCACAGAAACCTTATTTCTTTTATTCTGCCCAATTAAAATGTATTTCTCATAAATATTTTTCTGAATATATGAGAAAGTATTTTGGAGAAAGTGTTACAGATCTTGTTTAAATTGTAAATGAGATTTTAAAAACTCAAACAAATGAAAATTTTTACTTTTTTCATTTTTCTTTCTTGTTATTCTAGGTTCCCTTCTTATTGTTTTATCTTATTCTAAGTTCCCTTCATTGTTTAAATTTCTGATAGCCATTCATTCATATTAGTTCAACTGGAGATAGATTCTGTTAGTTTTCTTCACTTGAGATGATTTTGTTTCTTTCTTTATTCCTAACATGAGTTTTCACTTCGTACAGAATACTGAGCTAATAAAAGATGTCAACAATTATTTAGCATTTATTTAGCCTTAAAATTGTCATAAAATAATATTTGAAAATCAGGTAAAAAGTCTAGAACTTTTGAAATCCAAGAAAGCAGTATTATTTTCAATGTTTTCCATGAGTGTTGCTATATGTAAGTATGGGGGCTGTAAATTAATAATGTACTATCAATAAAAATGACAATAATTTTTTTCTGAACTAAGAGATGCAAGGATTTATTTGTCAATGAGAGCACTTTCAGGATTAATAGAGTAAACAAAGTCAAGTATGCATTAGACTTTAGATGACCAGTCTCAGGTTTATGGAACAATGTATCATATTTTCCTTTCTTGGTAAACAAGAAATATTGGTAAACAAGAATATTGCCCTGATTATTCTTTTACATCTTCCCTACGGTAATTATTAGTCAGTATTACCATTGCTGAGACATAATATCAACACTAACAACTGAAAAACGGGAGTTTTAATTTAATTCATGGTGTCAAGGGATTCAGCTCATGGTCACGTGGCTCCAGGGCAGAAACAGCATGGCAGCCAGGAAGGAGAGCAAGGGGATGATGCCAGAAAGAGAGATCAGATACAGACCCAAGGTCAGTCTCCACCATCCACCAAACACACTAGAAGTGTGCCCCATTCACTCCCTGGGCAGGTCCCACACTGATACAATCAAACCCAAGCCTCACGGGCACTTTTGCTCTAAGACAAAAAAGTTAAGTAGTTGCAATTGACCTTCCATGGCCAGCAGAGCCTGGGCAATGTACTCTGCAGTTAAGAACAGTTTGCTGACTTCTCCACCAGACATTTTAAAAGAGTTCTGAATTTTGAAAGTTGTTTGGCACTTCTTTTGGTCCATTACAACTTCCATAATTATAATAATGTAACCTGCAGACAGAAAATGTTAATTACTAATTATCAGAAACAGTAGAAGACTGTAAAAAGGGAAAATTATTAGCTAAATTTCATGTGCACTGCTGGAATCCATTGTTTAAAGTAATTCTGAAAAGAGCTCAAGTCATCACAGGGACAAAGCAGAAAGTATTATTTCCTGCTAATGTTCTCAATTCCATTGTCCTGCTCTCTTGTGACAAAAGTCTTTAAAATGACTGAGTGATGGCCAACACCAACGGTGACATGACAATGCTGCTGTGTGTACCCCTTCCAGCTGGGCACCCTGTCCGCCAAACACTGTAATTCTTTAGGATTTTGTTTCAGGTTTTCAGTCCTGACACTGCACATTGCTCTCCAGGGTTAGAATGAAAAAAGTTCAGTCAAACAGGCAATTTATGCTGATGACATTTCAACAATACTAGTTCTTCAGATTACGACTCTGGTTCCAGCTCCATGGCACAGTAGCCCTCTCTGCAGAGCTGCTTGCATTTCCATAATAGCTTTACATAATGGATTATTATATAAGGAAGGAATCTTCATAATGGTGGCAAGTGAAACTTTTACTGTAAGATTACACACCAATAGTTCATATATCCAGTTAAAATTCCTCTTTGTTCTGAGTTTTCTTTATAACTTTAGCTTTTGTTTATTTATTTCCTGAGTTCCCTCAACTTCTATCCAGTTAGTGACAGTCTATGTAAATGGCTTGTTTTCAGAACTTTTAATGCCTGCTATTTGCATATTGAAGACAAGAAAATTTTTCAGTATTTTAACACATACATAAGACCCAACAATGGACCTGATGATGTGTTGAATCCATACAAAAGTAATTCACTATCTTCAGAGCAAAATGCTTACCCATATAAAACAAAATGAAACAAAGCAAAACAAACCAATAAAAAATCAGAAACCCATCAGTACTTCACAATAGATGTCTTTCTTTTCTCTTTTTTCTTTTCTTTTCTTTTCTTTTCAAGTTATGGAACTTGGTTTTATGAAAGAACCAGGCATTAGGAACAAATACCCTAAAGATTAAATCTTTCCTTAGTGGACTGAATCAGACCAGAAGATAATGGTAACTATTAATTAATTAATGGTAACTATTAATTAATGTTTATATTTGAGAATTAGATTTTTTAGAATCTGTTACTCCAATGATTTCAATGTACTAGGGACAGGCATTAGGTAAATCACTGTGTCTAAACAAATGAGAGATTTGGTTAACGGTTATCATCATTAGAAATTCAGCCTTTAGTTTGGTTTTAAATTTCATGCTAACTCAAGACAAGGTAGAGTTCTATGGGCAAAATGTCTCTTCACATCACTAGACAGATACTATCAACATTCAGAAAGAGCACTGGTAGCATGTTGGGTGTGCAAAATGAGCCTTTCTGGACAGCCACACTAAATGTTAGTTACCAAGCACTTACTGTTGCCCAGTATTTCTCTGACGAGGCTTCAGTTAACATTTGTTAACTGTTTTTTATGGGAACTATTGTCACTTAATGCATCACATGTATGAGGAAAACAGTGCATTGTTAACCTGTGCCCTTATTACACTGATCATTTGAACCTCATAATTTTGCTCCCCATCCCCAAATCAGTGTTAGGTCTTGTTCCTCAAAGACCTATTGGTATTTCCTGCTATTCCTAAATATATTCTTAAATATGCATGAATAATTAAGAGAAAATGACTTAATAATCAATTTTTTAAAATATCAAGATCCAACATACCCATAACAATTATAGTCAAGAATATATGGTTGGCTTGTACCTTACCATTAGAAGAGTTTCCAGGCAAATGGAATGCATTGTTCTTGGATTTTAATTGAAATCCAACTTGTGTTAAAATTATATTTTCATTAACTTCACTATTATTAGTAGTAATCATCATTAGTGGAAAATTAGAATATTTCTAAAAATACTGGATCTTTAAAGCTCTGATAAACACTCTTTGTATGTTATCTCTTAGATTCAGGTAAATATAGCTAAATTTTTTAGAAAATTACAGCTACATAATAGACACTCAAAGAGTATTTGTCTACTGAGCTTGTTAAATGATATAATAGCTGAGAAAACTGTGACGTTATTGCATGATGAACAAGTGGCTATTAACTGACTAATCTTAAAAATTGATATAGCTAAAAATTATACTTACAGTGACCACCTGTATGAACAGATTGTTATTCAAATATGTTGTAGAGAAAGCTAACAATCTTTCTGAAATTAATAAAATTCTATATAAAAAGACAATGGAACCCACTGTTTAAAAGGACATGGTTAGTACCTGGTCACAAACTCTTACCTCTGCTACTAACTGTGATTTTTTTAGCCTGAGAAAGTTTCTTCAGCTCTCTGTGCTTTGGTTTAGTGATCTGGAAAACCAGCTTTACTAATGGTGCTAAGGCAGTGTTGTTATGTCAGAGAACTATTATAAGCGGGGTTTTAAGGAACACTCAGTCAAAATTAAGAACTGTATCTTAGTTCTCACTAATAGCTGTATCTTAGCTATTACTAAAATGTAACTTATATTTTTACATAATAATTGATTCAAGACAGATAATAAGGTAGTGATAGATCCTGTGACCTTACGTGGTAAAACCATATAAATGGTGTGTAATGCTTGCATTTCTAAAGTGGTGAAAAAGTATTTAGTGTTTTGTTTATTTTCTTACTATACAGAAAGTGAGGAGGGGATATTTAATAAGCAAAGACCACAGTCACCTAAACACAGCCAAGGTAAAACGATAGAAAGGCTACTATACCCAGAAGACTATGACTAATGGTGTTGTTTCTGCTTATTGTCATTATCATAGAGTATAAATTGTCTAATCTTAATTCACTGTGCAGCCCTGTTTCAAGCTGCTAAACCTTCCAAGTAGTTTGTAGAGAGTATTTTCTATGAGAAGACCGCACTTTCACACTCAGTGAAAAATGTTACAAAGAGACTTTTGTCAAAAAGGGTCAGGATTCATGAAATGTCTTCCAGCACAATGAAAATGTCTCAGAAAATGCTGAGAGACTAATTTTACCAAACAGACAAAAAGGTTAAACTGCAACATTTTTGGCACATAAACTTGGTATGTAAACTTTGCCTGAGAGTTTAAGACTTAAAAAACTAAAATTTTTATTCTTTTGCCCCACTAAGGTTAAGTTTCATTGCTCGCTTCAGACTTGTCTAAACAATATTTTGCACGGATGTACAAATTAATGGCAAGCCATATAAAAGCTTGAAAATGTCTTTAAGATATACAAGATTATGGAAATTCATTAAAATAAATCTTACGTGAAATTCTGATTTTTCTTTCCCTTTCCTTGTCATTTGTTTCCCTTTGCATTGCTCTCGAATGCGGTCCAGTAATAGTTTCTGTGCGGCACCAAAGCTCTGAAGATGCAGTGCTCCCATGCATCACCATAGCACTGTCATTCTGACGATGTGTGACAGTCACACATCTCTGGGGCTCTCAAATGAGGAGCAGTCTGAGAGGAATGGGCTGAGAAATGAATTCAATTCAATTACAGGAGAAAAGAACCAGCCAAAGAGAAGGAAAGATGTCTCCGAGTGAGATTCTCTGCAAAGCTGATGAAAGCTGAGTCTTCCGTGGAAGCGTATTTAATTTTTTTCTTTTGTGACACAGCAGAAAAATTGTGGATTTTATACAGCACATCTGAAATTTAAAATGGCTTTTGCATCCCCCACCTTTAATTGTGTAGAGGACTGATTGGTTTTAGGAGCATCCCTTCCTGATTTGGGGAAGCAGATGAGACAGCATTACATTTAATGTATAGAGCTTCAGTAGATAGTGAACCTACAGATTAAATTACCAAACCACAGTAATCAATGGGAATGTTAACTTTTCAAATAAAATCTTTGATGACATTGTTTTAACATTCAGACATAAGTGAAAAGGAATAACAGCTGTCTGAAAGTCATTATCAGGCAACAAATGAGAGAACCAGCTCTTCCGAGCCCCTTCCTGACTATAATTTATTGATCTCTGAAGCGATCAATCAGTCCTATTGCTAGTGCAACTTTTTCTTGAGTATCTCTTATCTACGAAGAAACATTTATTTCTTAATGTGCAAAAACATTCACAGCACTAATCTTTTCAAGATATTTTGCAAGTTTTGCAAAAACTAAGTAACTTAAGGAAAAGCCAAAATCACTGTATGGTTCTTAAATTTATTTATTTTCCATGTATTTCTTCCAAAACCACATACTCAACTCTTACTATGTTAGACAGCATGTTGACAAATATATATGTTGACAAGTGAAAAAAATATAGCTGATATTTTAAAGTATGCAGTCTCATTTTAAAAGACATATATGAAAAAACAAAAATTATTCATACATTAACTGGAAATGCTGCATCAGGCCTGCTTGAGGAATTACCTTTTGAACCAACTGTTGCAGGTCAAGAACGGAAACTCATGAATGAAGCATTACCATATGCATTCATGTCAATGAATGCGTACCAATTCAACCATTTATAAATCAATGGTTGAAAGCAAGGAAAAGTTGGCATGCTCCAAGGCTGAAGCCAGTAGACCAGGATCAAACAGAAAAAGCAAAGAATGACCTATGGAGAGTTTGAAAAAGATTATCCATACTTGGTCAGATCAAGGGGAAGTTATAGGCCAGGGTAGGAGTTAAGATTTTTTACCTCGATGCAAGAGGTTTCAAGTACAAGAGTGACATAATTGGAACTTAAATTTTGGAAAGTGTCTTTGGTGCTGTGTAAAAATGAATGCAAGGAAAAGTTGCTGCGGATGTGGGCAGAGCAGTTAGACATGACTGAAGTAACTGCATTGCTGACTTTAGTGAGGGTGATGCAGTGGGGTGAAGAGGGCTGGTGATCCCCATAACAGTATCCAGACAAAACTAAAACAAAAATAGGAAACAAAATAGAAAACAAAAATAGGAAAATGCCTCTAATTTTTCTGGCCTTCTTAGAATGCAGAATGGGAATGTCATTAGCTGAGATGAGACTAGAAATAAATTTCAGAGAAAAATCAAATTTTCTGTTGCAGAATGTTTGACAGTGAGGCATATCAGATGTGCTAGTGGAAATATTAATGAATAACTAAAGATATCATGCCTGATTTCCAGGAGAAATTTGGGATGAGAAATATGACTTGCAATCATGAGTGCAAGTCCTGAGAAGAAAAAAAAAAAAAAAAACCCACAGCCAGTATCTGAGGATTGTGGGGGGAGACAGGAGATGAAGAGATGGCAAGAGGTTCTAGTGTGACTGGTAAACATTTAGGAGATTGAAGATCAAGGAGCAAGGGCTTGTAACAATTAGAAAATAATCCAAGGAGAGATCGAATAAGATTCATTTAGGAGATTGTCTATCGTGTGTGGTGATACGGAGATCATGTTTTATTTTAATAAAAGTCGCTTCAGAGAAACGGAGCAGAGCTGGACTGGCCATGTTAAATAGCAAATGTGGGTGGTGTGGTGGTAACTAAGTGGGAAAAGGTTTCCAGGGAGGTTCGTGGTGAGGTGAAGAACAGGAAGAAGGTGTTTCCTGGTTAGTTGTGGAAGGTTCAAGGAAGGGGTCCTTTCCTAAGAGAATGAGAGTCATGTAGCCAGCCCAGGACACCTGCACCCAGCCCCAGCAGTCAGGGAGATACAGGTAATCTTGTCCCATCTCAGCTTAGAGGAGAGTGTTTTGTTTCTCCTTTATAAAAAGGTTCATGTGGAAAGGACATTAAGCAACAGCGGTGGTGAGCATTTACACTCAGCCCATCATATAATAGTAGCGCACGGTGGCAGTTGTAAAAGTGATGTCCCCTGTACTTTCATGCGTTCCTCTAAAGCCCAGGACTGAGGTTTCTGCGTGGCCAGCACACAATGTCCAAGGGGTCCGGCACCTCTGGACTTTATTGCAGGCCTCTCACAAGCTCTCTTCCTGCCACATTTCCTGTCACATCTGAGGAACACAAAGCTCCTTTTCCTCAGTCATGGCTCTTTCAGGAAAGCTTCTGGTCTTCTCCTTTTGATAACGCACTCAGTCTCTGAGCTCTGTTCCATCATCGCTCTGCCTTGAAACTGCATGTGCTTTATGCCCAATTCATCACCCCAGGTGTCTGCTGTTGCTGACTGGGACTGTCACCTGGCAGTTTAATGCCTCAAAGGAGTCCCCATCCTTTGCTTTCCTGTGGCCTGTGACAGGAGGTGCAGTCTTCGGAGAAGTCAGCCTTCCTCTTCCCAGGTGTTCTGCTCTGCAGCCGTTGCAAATTGCCAACTGCTCCCATCACTGCTCTGAAATGTTGCTGAGCATATGTTGGATCCACAAAGTTAATCAGGAAGAAGGGAGAAAGTCACCGCATGTAGTTTACAGATAGTTAAGGAAAAAAATAATGCCTCTGCTCCCGCACCTGTTGAATCTGATTTGTGCTTGCAACATGTATGCTCGCTTACTCTGAATATGAAAAATGAACAGTCAAACGATTTGAGCTTATAAGTCAAAGAAGAGTGTTTGATGAATTTATTAGTTCTGTAAATTTGTGTTAAAATTCTTCTATGTTGCTTTAGAGATGCCCTGAGTCCATGCCTACAGCTCAGGCAGTAATCTACAAATATTGAGGTGGAATTAAAATTCTGACCTATGGAGTTTAGTAATAGAATTGTATCTCAGACTTTATTTGACTTCAGTTTGCAAATCTGTCCTCTGTGGGATTTCTTCCTACAGATGGAGGGGTAATCAGATGGAAGGGGGTTGAATGGAAAATGATTTCTACAAACCCCACAAAATTGAAGGACACATGTTGAGCTTGTTAAGGCCTGACATAATCATCTTTAATCACGATGTCTAGACTGAACAGCAAGCATGCCTAGATTAAGATGCAATTCAGATTGTCTTTCAACATCAGATTTCTTGTGCACTGATTTTCAATTTCATTATTTTAAAATTATTCTTTCTTTTATATCTCTCATTTATGTATGTATGAGCTTAAATTTACTTGTGAAAGGTGATACTGAAGAAACAGTAACATCCCGTTCTCAGAAAACAAGGAAAGATAGACATTAGAATGTCAAGAAAGTAATTCTTTATCAATCCAGAGAAGAAGACTTGGAACCCTATACCTAATTATAGATAAGGCAATATCTAGATCTATAATTACTAAAGAGTTTGGCTAAAATCACTCTGGAACAAATAGGAGACGTAAACCAAAGATCCTGAGATTGATCACATCCACTTACTTTTACGGGGATACTATTGAGAACACACGTATTTACCCTGCTTTTGATCTTTGCTAAAGTGTAGGAACCATTAGAGTTGAATCCATTTATATCCTGAGCTTCACCTGTGTTTCCACACATGTGTATCATACATTGTATAATAACTTGACCTCTTCTCCTGTCACCAACACTGGTAAAAATATAATGATTTAAATAATATCCTTTGGTGAACACTTACTATCTGCCAGCTAATTTGTTTTCATAATTGAACTTCAAAATTACCCATTTTATATGTGAAATGCTGTATTGGTTAACTCTACCACTCAAGAAAGCAAGGCATGCACTAATGACCGAGTCTTTGGTGTTCTGTATTGTTTTTGCCTTCTTTTGACATCATTGTTTCATAAACAAAAGAAATGCTGATGCAAACAGATAAGACAGTGCTACATTTGATTATGTATTTCATTGTTTTTTTTTTTTTTAATTGAGACACAAACCCAGACTGAGCCTTTTAATCTTTAGCTTTCTCTTCGGGTTGGGCAGTGGTTTTTTTTTTATGTAGCGCATGGGGCTCAAGCTTGTTGTGAAGTCTAGGCTGGCTTCAAGGTTACCATTCTCTTGCCTCAGCCTCCCATTTGTGGGCTCAGAGGTGCGTGCCACTGTACATTTAGAAGAAATGATAGTGCTACGTAAAAACTGAACAGATGATAAGCTTGTATCCAGTATTCATAGAAAACCTGGCTATCTACAAAAATCAGAAGGGCATATTTCCTGTAATTTTTTTTGTACTAGGACTCATGTACTTGCCTGGCAGGCACTGGGCTGCAGACCTATATCCCCGGTTCCTCTTGTAGATCTTTGGAATCAACAAACTACAACCTGTGGGATAAACACTTCCACTGTTGTGTAAATGAAATTTCCCTGGCACATCCCCCACCCATGTGTTTCTGAATTGTCTATGTGTGTGTGTACTGTAGAGGCAGAGTTGAGTAGAACTTTAAACCTACACATCAGAAAATATTTGCTTTCCAGCTCTCTACAAAATGTTTACTGACACCTAGTGCGGAACTAGAAACATCCTGTCTCATTTCTCAGTTCATTTTCTTCTCTGTGTGGCACAATGGAAGGCCAGTGTCCGAGTTCATGGTTAGAACTCAAGTGCATTGTGTAATTCCTACAGAAAACCCCTGTTTATTCTGCAATGCATTTTTTAAAAGGACTAACATTATTTTTTATTTGGCTGATTTCATGTGAACTAGATGGCTATTAAACTATCCTCCGAGTTATCAAAATTTAAAACCTCATATTCTCATATTGTTATAAGTATTCATGTCACACAATTTTCTCCACATCTGTACATCTGTCCACATCTGTATCCAGATTAATTTTTTTTTATTATGGAATTCTGAAGGGATATAGCCTTAACTGCTTTTCTCTATTGATAGGAAACATGTGTCTTTGGACTTTTCTCTAGAAAGGAAGCTGGTCCGAGCCAGTTTATATGGGCAATTTTTGAGAGAGGCAGGATTTTTTTTTCCTGGAGAAGGAGCTAAGATCTGGTACACTTGCCCCGGAGGCCCTGTGGCCTCCTTTGAGTGACAGCCACGTGAGCGGCTCTGGGCTGAATCGCTCTTGCAAAATGAGATGAAAGTCGCTGTTTGATCATAATCCAATGGGTAGATAAAGCACAAGAAGCAAGCAGTGGGGGGAAATTGCCAAATAAAATCAATAAGGTCTCTGTCTGGGATTTGGAAGTCAAACAATGGGAAAATGTGTGATTTAAAAGTATTGATCTTCAGAGGCGTCCACAGTCTGTCCTCTTCTACCCTAGCGAGAACTCACTGTGTGAAATGTGGGTCGTGCACTGTTTCACGGGTCCAATTCTTTCTTTGATGTTTTCAAATCATGCTGCAATCTAGACCCTAATAAGCACTGTCTCTATGCTTTTGAGGTGAAATACGTAAACTGTACAAATAGATGTGAAATGCCAGATTAAAACGCAGAGCTGGAGCTGCTCACCGATGACCCTGGCCAAGAGTTTGTCATTGATTGGGGAGGATATAAGACCTGATTCTGCTGAAATCCCCAGCCATCTTGGATATTCCTCTGCTTTTAAGGGCGCAGGCAAACAGAAAGCACCAAGAAGGAGAGATTTACATCCAGTGTTTTACTATGTTCTCACCTCTAAAATGATGGGGTCAAATCGTCTGTTAGCTACTTGGCTAAGTCTTTTAATTCTGGGATTCTAACCATAACCTAAGTTCCATAAAAGGAATAAACAATGCTGTATTTCATTATGGTCCCTTAAGATATGGATATATCAATTTAAATATGAGTACCTGCATACACACTCAGAGTCACAGCACAAGCTTTTATGGATATTCAAGATGCAGTTAAAATGAGCTTGTTAAAAACGTGAAAGAACAAAAATTGAGTGATAAGCTTCCTGAGACCATCAGCAGCAGCTCAGTTAGGAAAAAAAATCTGATCTTTTTTACCTATAAACCAAAGGCGTGTCAAGGGCTTACTGTCTAAGAGAAGTGAATAAACCCTTTGATCAGGAGAAACTGGTCTTTTCTGAGCTTGGAAAGGCAGTTTACTTCTGTCCAGAAATAAGTGACATCAAACATTTAAGAGGGCTGTAATGATTCTTTTTTATATTAATGATTAATGACTGTCAAAGATAAACAATTAGGAAGGGAGGATAATAAGTCTATGCCTGTTACTTTATAATTAAAAATACTAACTTAATAAAAGAGTACATAAAACATAGTGATGCTCAAGGAGAAAATGTCCGACACAACCAGTTGTCTCTTACAATGACTGAATAGCCAACTCCTGTTCCAAACATTAAAAAGTGAGTTTGGACCTATCAATCATACTCCATGAAACAGATCCAAGCTGGATGATCCTACTCAAGGTGACAGGAGGGGCTGAAGGATGGCGAATCCAAGGAAAGGGAAGGGAAGGCAAATGAGAGGGCCAGGTTGTAGGGGAAGGCAGAGCTACAGAGAAAACTCAAACCTAATGGAGTAAGAAATTGCCCTCTCCTGAGTGTGTATGTCACACGTAGGTAGCACGCAATTGCTTTAAGGATGTGATCTTTGCTGTTCTACAGTCACAAATATATGCTATTATTATCATATCAGAAAAGAAACAAAAGTTCAGGTGAATTAAATGAAAACATTAAGAAGCACAGTTTATCTGTATGCATTTGATTCCACTGTGATAACATTCCACTTACTGGTTTACTCATGATTCGATTAAGTAAATGGTGACTCCATGAGTACTTATGATAGCTCAGTAATAGTGATAATGGGAAAGCTTCTTCCTCAATTAAAAATCTCCCCCTAGGTCGCATCATGTAATTCCGATGCAGACATGGTGATTACAGACAGAAATGCTTTTAGTGTGCATTGCGATGGGCCATACTGAAAATATTCTTATTTTAAGTAAACACAACCTAATAGGTTTCCAGAAAAACAAAAGTGCTCTGATCTTGTTCTAATATTTACAAAGAGCTTTTCCCCTAGTTTTGCTCCATTCTCCTTGTTCAATATTTCAGTTCTATTTTCTTTAGATAATTTTCTTTGATCAATGTCTAAATGGCTTTTTTGCTCCTCTTTTGTGAATCCTAAGAAGCACATTATAATCTTTCACAGAGCTCAGCCCCTCTGTGTATTAGAGCTTCAGACGCACTGTCCATTTTTCATGCCAAAGTAAAATTGTATTTGATTTCATTTGTTTTAAATTATGCCATCATGTGAGCACCAGAGAGCCCGTGGACCTCTTTTTTTTTTTTTTGGAAATGATAATGAAACTTTTTTAAAGGCATAAAATGTATTCCTTTGGTGTTATCCAGCACATTGAAATGGAAACATACAAAACCTAAAAGTATTTTTTATTATAAAAGAAAGGCATAGGATTTTCATCTATCTTTTTTCCAAAACAAAGTGGTCATAAGTTATTTATATTCAGTATATCACCACATTTTTCCCTTCATGTGGAACCTGGAGCGTGTTTAAAACATACCAAATACTAGCACTCTATCCATTAATTAAAAGCAACGTGGATGTGTGTGGGTGTGCATGCACACCGGAGCACGTACACGTGACCACGTACATGCCCGTGTATCCTTCATCAGGAATGAACTTCAAATTTAAAATTTACCCATGGGGAACTATATTGTAAACCAAGATAATCTTCATAATGCTGATATTAGAGAGAAGGCGTCTACTTCCCCAGCTGATTGTACATTGTTAGCCGTTACAGATGCGTGGGATGAGGTAGAGTATGGGAAAACTAATAGAGTCAAAATAATTGTTTTCTTTCAAAGCTCTTCTATCCAGCTCTGTGCTATTGAGCAATATGTTTAATCTCTTTGGAGTTTATTCTTCTTTTATCTAAATGTGGAAAGTTACACTTAGCCAACCGGATTGATTTGATGACAAAATGAAATAATCAACATGAAAGTGTTTACAAAACCAGGAGCCTTAAGTAAACTCAAAAAATCTACTGGTGGATTTATTCTGTCCTCTAAAATTGAACTTGAAAGGACCTGAATGTTAGGAAGCAGTTCTAATTTTTCCAACTCTCTGTTTCTTCCACTAATACATTTTAGCCCTCTAATCAAACATAAAAATGGAAAATGAAGGGTGGGATATGGGTAGGAAAGGTCAAAAGATTCTACTGTAAAAATCAGAGCATATTTCAGCACTTCTGTTATGCTATTTCTGTTATTATATAGAGATGATGTTAGGAATTGTCACCAGATTATTCTTTTCACCCTGAAGAGGCACTAAAAGATTTCTGCATTTGCATTTGTGTTTCCATATTGATTCTATTCTACATACTGAGATGGATTTAATGGAAGATTATTGGCTAATCTGAATATCCAGGATATCTGATCCCTTCTAGTAAATATCTATACAGGAAGTACTTCATCTTCTCATGTGGTCGTTAATGAGATGTATATGACTGACTTCAGAATAGCTCTCCTCTGGTGTGTCTATTTGTCACTGAGTCAATTGCCCTTTCATATGCTAAAGAGCTGATGTATTATGCTACTCACTAAAGGAAATAGTCCTAAGGAATATTGCCTCCCTCCTACACTCAATTTAATAGTCATTCTCAAGCCAGTAATGCAACTGAATCATTTACACTAGATATATCCTTTATTTTCAGAAGAGGGTTGAAAACTTCAGTGACCCGTACAAGAGATAAGCTTTTCCTATAATTGAAACGACCAATGTTCCTTTTTTAAATGGCTAATATCCAGCCTGCCTGAAAGACATTTAAGAGAAGGAATATGCATGTAACTAAAAGAGAGAATGAAAGCTCAGAGAACACCCATATATTTCATTTTGTAAAATTTAAATATATATATATATATATATATATATATATATATATATATATATATTCATTTCAGGTGAGGTGATATTGGTAAATACTGTGACAGAAGTAGTGACAGAACAGAGAACATACATTGAAGATAATTGATTATCTATGATGCTGAGAGTTAACTCTAAGGGAAAATTAACAGAAAAAGAGAAAGAGTTCCCAAATGGTACCCACTGAAGATATGCTAATGAGCAGTTAGATATAGACCATGAGCAGTTAGAATAACATTTCCTTTCATAAGAAAAAGTAACTTAGGGGTATTTTATAGGTTTTAGTTATTACCCAAAACACTAGATGAAATAGTATTTCACAGTTACTAAAACTACTCCAAGTTGGCTATCCTGTATTCGAAAAATTCCACTACTTCTTCTAGGTAATCTTTCACTCTTACAGTCTTAAGCAAAAAATGTAATAACTTTGCTTATTCACTGAGCAAATCTTTCTATTAGCTCTGACACAAAGTACTATGCTAAGTTACAGACAAGAACATAGAACGTAACATAATGAAGAGCAGTTTGCTGGTTGTATTTCTATTGCCATTGGTTTAATTTGCAACCACTGTAAACTAAAGAGACATTATTTTGAGAACTGCACTTTCTTTGCATCCCTCATCACTGTTTTCTCTCAAATATCACAAAGTGTAATCAGCCTTCTTACTGATTTCCAGTCCTTTCTTAGTCAACTCCAAACTTTTCATGTCTTCCCACCCCTCGCCTCTCTATTAATCATTGACTCAAAAACCCACCTCCTCTCTTACATCATCTGTGCCTTCAAATCAAGGACCACACATGTCTTCCCTATAATCTGAGTGTGAAGCTATCACACTATTTATTTTCAAGTGACAGCATTGGCTGCACAGATGACTGCATCGATTAGAAAATCAAAATATAATAAAAGTTGTTTTCCCCACCAAATTCTTCATCTGAAATGTTTAATGGAATGCAAAGATCCTAGGAATCTAAATAAATCTTCCTCCTCTTTGGTTAAAAAAATAGTTTAGAAAGTTTTCCTGACATTGGAGGCCATGATTTATTGTTAGAAACAATTTCACATGCATTTTAGAATTGAATATTTTTGGAAAATTTGAAGTGTAATTCAAATCTACTTTGATTCATCTTCTATTATTGCCATTATTTTTCATCAGTTTTGAAACTCAGTGCAAAAAAATCACAATAAAACTAAGCCCCAGTTCACAGCTGATGGTTGTCAGTCTATTCACGACCTCTTTTATTTTCTTTTCTCTTTTTTTCTTTAGTCTTAATTCCTTTTCTTCTCCTCCCTTAAATCACCAACTCCAATACATTTGCTATGTGCTCATGAATGAGAATGAATTCATGTGACTCTGCAATTATTTTGAGATTTTTAAATTTATGCTTTGATGTTTTGATTCCTCAACATTCTCTCCAAAACAAATATGTGATTATGTCCAACTCGGTGGGAATAGGGCAGAGTATAATTTTTGAAAAATTTTACTTCATCTAACAAAACACTGAAGCATATATTCACACATAGTATTAAACAGGTTACTCATTTTAAGAAGTATCTTTTAATGTATTCTTTTTAAATGTAATATTTTAAATAAGAATACAATAATGCTCCAAGAAAATACACATGCTAGTCCTTTGTCTTAGACAGTTTATATAATCCCTCCACCATTTGTATGTTAATTTTGCTCTGATTTTCTTTGGTAATCAAAAGTTCTTAATTTTAATGTGGCCAAAACCTAAATTTCTTACTTCATAGTATGTGTGCATCATTCTTTGACTAGTATATTTGACTGTTTTTTATATTAGCTTCATATTTTATATTTAAGTGCTTAAGCTCCTAGTGTGTATCATAAATTGAGGGACTGATTCAACTGCATTTGGAAAATGCATGTCTTGGCACATTGGGTTGCTGGTACAAGGTTATTGTTGTTTGGGTTTGTTTTGTTGTATTTTGTGGATCAGAGACCGTGCCAGATGTCAACAAGTTGTAATGTGAAGAAGACATACATACCCTGGAGGGCAAACCAGGTATCATCTGTATCTTATAAATTAAAGGAAGGCAGACTTTTAACTGTTATGTAATAATAATAAAATGATAATAATAATGATAATAATTATCTCTCAGGACTGTAAAAAAGTTATCAGGCTTTTCATTGAGGTAGTAAAGTTGGGAATGTTCAGAAAGGGCAGCTTGAGTGTTTGGAGCATAGCATAGCACGAATGCCATGGTGTAATTCATGTAGAAGTTAAAAGTTAGACACGGGCTGGGGGTCGAGCTCAGAGGCACAGCACCTGCTGGCAATCACAAGTTCCTGAGTTCGATTCCCCGTATCAAAAAAAAACAGTTTGGATTGAAATTCCTCAAAGGTCCTAGCCATATGTGGATATATACTTTTATGCTGTCATACTGAAAATGTTTCCTTCTGCATATGAAATAATATTGAACTATGTCTGTGATCCATATAGCTTCTGTTGTTTAATGAGTAGTGGTGATCGTGGATAGAGCCCAACTGGATCCCACCAAAAACAATCTCTAACATCTGTAACCACTAATTCCTCAATAAATGTTTTAATACAAAGGAGAACAAAGGGTGGAAATGAGAATAAAAGAAAACTTTTAAAGTTAATCTTTATTTTTTGAAAAAAGAATCAGTGCTTGTCTCTCTCTCAGTTCTCTTTATTTACCAAGTAAAAGAATCATGGGCAGGAATTGGCCATTTTGCTACTAGGACAGAGACATATTATATGGAGATACACAGTTATATGACTTTGTAGAAGTAATTCAGTAGTTTAGAACAGGATCAGCAAACTAGAGTTTCCTGTTCAAATCTATCCTCACATCTACTTTTATGAACAAAGTTTTATTAGAATATCATTTTGCCTATTGTTTGCAATTTTTATGGCTACTTTCACACTGCAACAGAATTGAGTAAGTACAATAGAGCTCACATGTTCTACAAAATTTTAAATATTTACTGTGTGGAGTTTTTTTCCTAGAAAAATTTTGCCTGCTCTTATTCTTAAATATAGAGGTGAAAGATAAGCATAATATGACATTATTTTAAGTATCATAGATATGTTTTTATGGAAGTGCCTTGTATGTTTTTAAGCCTATATTACTTATTAGTATTGTTAATGTTGCTTGGAGCACTAGCTATGTGTTATGTCTGTCTTCCCATGTCATTTTAACTAAAACAAACATGTAATTATCATCTTTCCTTTAAAGAACTAGAATTAAAGTTGAAGTTCAGAGTACCATTTGGACCCTGAACTTTCTAAATATAAATTTCATGCTTTTAAACTTCATGCTATGTTCTGACATTAGCGAAAGTAATAACAAGCAGGGTCTAAATGTCATCTGTCCAAGCTTGACAGGTTTGGCTCTCTGGATATGGAACTACCCCTTCATCACTTTTCAATGATAATTAATCCTTAGGTCACCAAAGGTACCAGAGAAAGTGGACTGTAAAATGAGCCGGAAGGGAAGTCTAAGTAGCTCTAAGTTAGATTATATTTCCAATTTTGGACAGAAAAGATAGGTTCATGTAACTTACAGTGTAGAGGTGATGTTGGAATGAGCGGGTAGTGAGATCTACCACTTCAATTATCTCACTGAAGAAGGACAACTCAATTCATAAGCCCTAAGTAGCTAGTAGTTAAGTGAGAAACCCAAGCATGAGATCCAGTTTCAGGGCGGACAGAAAATCAGAGAGGCGACAGGGCTGTGCAGCTGCCACTGATCATCAGCCACCCCACAGAGACACCCCAAGATGATCTGAGCTCCTCTAAATGCCTTTGGAGGTTGTTAGGACCCTGCTGAGAATCTCTGAGTACAACAATGCCATAGCAAGGGTCTCTATAAATAAAGTTCTGTTTCCAGCCTGGATGGAACTATTTTTACAAACACCATACGAAAGACACTTTCATATTCAACATATTCAGCATTAGTTAAAATTAAGATACTTTATTAAAAAAGAGCCCGATCTGGTTATGAAAATTTTAGTTGAATTTTTTTTCTTGGGCTGCCTTTGAAAATGCCAAGGACAGATGAATTATAAATGATCTATATCAGGATCTTGCTAAACATAACAAGTTACTAGCCTTGCCCAGATTTTACGCACTGTCTGCAACTACATTTTACTCTCTTGAAGAAAGGTGGCTCTGAATTGCATTTTACTTTATTCTTGATAGCTCCTAACTTAAGCAGAAACATGTCTTGGTCAATTTGAGCTGCCAAAATATCATAGACTGACTGACTTGAAAAACAAACATTTATTTCTCAGCGTTCTGGAGGCTGGAAGTTCAGATGAAGGTGCCAGTTGATTTGGCTTCTGATTCAGGCCCTTTCCCAAGTTTCCCAATAGCTACTGTCATGGTTTGGATCTTAAATATACTCACAAAAGCTCATGCATTGAAGCTCTTGTTTTGAACCTTTAGGAGGTGGAGTTTAGTGCAGGAAAGTAGGTCACTTCTGAATGCACTAAGTTAGTGGCTCTGTCCCATGCGTTTTCTGGGCAGGGATTTATCAGACAAAAGTTCACCTATGACTCTCTAAGGCCTACCTGGAGGCTTTGACTGGAGGCTGTCAGATCTATTGAAACTCACATTCATTTTTGTCCTTTGACTAAGCTCTTTCTTGGCTTGCAAATGGTCACTTTCTTGATATATCTTTATATAATGAAAAGAAAACAACCCTTCTAGTGTTTTATAAAAGGGTACTAATCCCATCATGAGAACTTCACCCTCATAATTAAGTTACTTCTGTAGGTAGTCCTTACCTCAAAATATCACCCCATTAAGATTAGGGTTTTGACATATGAATTTTAAGGAGACACAGATGTTCAATCTATACCATATGTTAAATGCTTGACAAATATTGGCAGAGAGGATAAATGGATATTTCAAAAATAATTGGATTTTTTTCAGGAAGATTAATGTGGAAAAACTGACACATAGAATATTTATTTTTGAGAGAGAGGGAACAAAGGGAAGGAAGGAAGGAAGGGAGGAAGGAAGGAAGGAAGGAAGGAAGGAAGGAAGGAAGGAAGGGAGGGAAGAACAGGAAGAGCTGGACTGTTAATTAGGATGTAGCTATAAGATGAATTAAAAATCAACTGATTAGATAATTCATAGTAACTATGATATTTGCAATGTTCACAAGTGCAGATACTACCATTCTGTTAATAAAATTAAATACATGTTCTGAGATCATTTTTCAATGCAGTTTTATATGGGGGTTCCTCAACTGGAGTCGTTGAATCTCCAACCCAAAAGAGACCACATGGAGAATTAGCAGACTCTGGGTAACTTCTTCCTACAGCAGTAGTGAAAGATCTAAAATTTAGTGTAAAATGAAATTGAGTCGTTGAATGCCTAGAAGAAGAAATCACTGAATCAGATTCGTTTCTCTGAGTAAATCAGTTCTCATTTCCTGAGTGTAAATTGGGCAGTTGGGGAAAGCCCTGCAGAATGTCTTTTTCAAAGTCTCCTGATGATTCTTGAAAAAATAAATTTTCACTTGTCAATTTTGAAATTTCCAGTGGCCTTACTTGACAATATAATTTTTATTTAAAATTCCTTGTTGCTTGATTATGAAGGCAATGCCAACACTGATAATGAAATTACCTGTCTTGTGGTTTCCAGAGACCAGCAATATGATTCCTAGGCTTTGCCAAGAACAATGTCATCTTACCAATTTCATTGCAATGGAATCTGAATCTCAGATACATGAGCACTTTTTGTATCTTCTGTATCTAAGCAAGGCCTAATGTTATCTTTGTGTCATAAAAAAAAGCTCATTTTATTTCCAGAACAATCCATGAGAAAAACTCAGTTTCGTGTCTTTCAAGTAGGCTTGATATTTAATTACACTATTTCCATGCATTCCTCTCTTAATTAAATCTATAATAATCTTAATATCTATATTAATTTTAATACCTAGAAAAGCATGGAGCAGCACAGCCAACCTAAATAATATTTCAAATGTTACACTGTAATACTGGAGTCAGCCACTCACCATTTTGAGAACCATCTCTATTCTTTGGAGAGCCAAATGGAGAATGGTACTTAAACACAACAAAACAATTGACCCATTTCAAAAGCTCAAAAATATAAAGAGGCAGAGCATATAAACAGGTATTTTATAAAATCAATGATGTAAATTCCATAGGAGAACCAGTGATTACCTTCTGGGGAAGTCACAGATGATTGACCTCATATAAGTAGAAAATGTTTAATTGTAGTAAGACTACTTCATGAAATATTTGAACTTGACAATAATCATCCCTTATTAGAGATTTTGAAAGGAGGGATGGGAGGAAGGAAGTGTCTGAAGTTGAGAATCATGAACTGGTGATGTACAGGTAGTGTTCAAAGAACAACATGAGTGTATTTAGAATACGTGATAAGGAAGAAAAATCATGTTTCTGGTAAAAATTCAAAGCTATTAAAGGATATTAAAGCAATCTAATAACATTAGCAGAGTAATTTTATAAAGGTCGAACCTAGAATATGGAAGCAAAAAAAGACAAAAAACCTATTATTTCACAAAGGCAATGATTTTTATCCATTGGGTTTGTTATTATTGTCTAGACCTTAGTAGATGCTCAATACACTTTTTATTGAATTAATGAATCACTTCTCTGCTTTTGTAAAGGCACTGAAAGGAAAGTGGACCTGCGACATACTCCCAGAATTCATTGGGAAAATATGTAATATCACCAACATAAAATATGAGAGAGACTGCCAGTTTTGTCGAAAGGGATAAGAATGATCTAAAAATTTTTGGCTTTGGTGCCTGGGTGTCTCAATTTTACATCTTTATTTTGATTGTCCTTAGTCCCTGGTTGGAACTAGAGATAATAATTTGGACTGAATGAGGAATACTGTTCTTGTCATGTAATTTTGTTTTCCGGTTAAAAGACCCTGAAGTCCACCAAAGACTTCGCAAACAGGATGAATGAAAGAAACCAGGTTTTTAGAGGCTCACTGAAGAGACAAATAGGTGGAGAAATAGGAATGCAGAAAAGATAAAAAGGGTGGTTAGCGTGTGTTCACCCATCGTTCCTTTTGCTTCCAGTGTAGCTTGGCAGATGTGTGCAAACTCTGCTGGACTCAGCAAGAATTGCTCGGGTAAGAGTAAGTTGCCTACGGTGACCGAAATCTCTGCCACACGTTCAGCCTCAGAGCCTGAGCCAGAGAGACCCCCAAAACGAGTCAGGGGACATCACTTATGCAGGAAGGATGAGTGATTGCAATCCAACTTTCACATTGCCAGGAAACAGTCTTGTGAGAAAATTAGCTACTCTGTAGTCTTTCTTTGCCCCAGGGAGTAAACTCTAACAAGTGCAGCATAGGTTTTGTGATCAACAGGTTTCTATCCCAGTCTGGAAACGCTAATGACAAAATAAAGGATCACCTTGCTCATTGTGTTACCTTACCTACTGCTATTGCAGTAAGATGTCTACCCCTAAATCTCCTCTTGGATAATGAGAACAAACGGAAGTTTAAACCTTCAGTCAACATTAGCATTCCCTTCTAAGAAAAAGAAAAGGTATTTTTTTCACCTTTGTGTGAGAGGAGTTTGAATATGAAATATTTAAGGACATCAAGACCAGAATTTAATTCTAGAACTATTGAAAAACTGGTTGAGTAAAAGGTCACATTTTTACAGTCATTTTGGGATATAATATGGTTGAGCCTATTACATTTCCTTTTCCAAAAACTGAAAAATCAAGAGGATTTCTTTTAAAATTCAGGGTACATCTTTACTTTTGCTTGAGGTTTATTATAGCTGAAAGACTGGTTTTACACATAAAACTTTTTTTTTTTTTTGCTTAAAACATGCATGAATGGTTTCTGATTTCTTTGCATCCTGATATTCAAGAACAATTTTAGGAAGCATCCAACTTTACGCTGCATTCTCAAGTGTTCCTTCCTGACTCCTCTTACAAAGCCCATCCAAAATGTGCCTTTGCGATGTTAAATACCAGTTGGCATTTTTAGTTTGGTTGGAATAGAATTGCAGAATAGTGCTTTCCTTAATTGTGCAACAACTATCTACATATTTCTCTCCTTCTGCACATCTAAAAATGTATTCAATTCTTCAACAAATATTTAGTTTTCTCATTATAGCAGGCTGAGGAAGGTATTCACCCTCAGAGATGACTGCAGCGGAGATTGGTCATAACATAATAACATCCAGGGTAAACTGGTCCAGTGGGGCTTTTTGGACTCCAGTCACACTGTGTCTCAGAGACAAGAGACAGAAGCTTCACAACTTGAACAATTCTAAGAGGTGACAGATTTCACCAGGGTATGCAGGAAGTTGCGTTTTCAAGAATGTGTACTCTGTGTCAGTTACACAACCTCTTACCGATTACTGATTACTTCAAAACATTATGCTTTGCTCCAGTGATGCTGTTTCACCTCAGGGGTACAAAGTACATTTTAAATGGTAACTGAATGAACTATAAAGTAGATATTTAAAAATCTAATGTGTGGCTTATATTTTAAAAGTCTTCAAATATATGCAATCTCTAAATGTATATGTAGTCTTTAAATATCAAAACGTATACCCTGTTTAAGATGAAAGTTTGTCAAAATATTTTCAGCTAATCTATCAGTAGTGGAAAGAAACTAATGTGAAACACAGCTGAACTGATAGAGAATAGGCAATAAGAAACTTTAAATTTAATTTTAAAAGGAATAGTTTCTATTTAAAAATAAAACATTTTTATCAAGCTGGCAAAACTGGCTTTGGCCAACTTACTTGATAAATCTGAGCCTTTCAAACTGAGAATAGCAAAAATACTGAAAAAATAACAACCTAGGCAGATTGTAAAGCATATTATCAGGAACTGTATGAATATTCTCTGTGAATAATAATCAATCATTTCAATAGAGTGTAAGAACTTTAAGCCCTACAGCGAGGGTTTTAAAGTAGATGACTTTCTCAATCCTTCTTAGCCCTTTGATTCATAAGAAACAATTTTAAAATAATTTTTCTCAAATGCCCATGAGCACAGAACATTATTCCAGAATGACTCATCTTTGGTTACTGCCCTCTAGCACCTATTATCACAAAAATAGCACAGGTAATGTATCTGAAATAACACAAAAGTGTATTCCATCTATTATATATATATATATATATATATATATATATATATATACATATATATTAGTATATGTATATACATGACATTCAATTAATTGAGTACTTTCTCATTTTATAAACTTAATTTGATTAGATAACTTAATTATAAACTTATAATATTTGAGTGTTCAACAAATATGTTGTGTAAGGTCATTCATTTGGCAGATATTATGATTGTTGTTACAATCTTGTCAACATTTTTGCTCCTAGGTCTATAATAATATTATGCCCCTATGAGTTTTTGTACAAATCGTGTAGTCACAGCATCTCATTTATCATTTTGAGAAACAATGTGTTTCTTTACATTCATCCATGCCAATTCAGCAACCACACATCAAATACCAGATTTTATGTTCGCTCTCATTTTTGCAGTATTTTGAAAAATATGTTGATAGATTTTGAGTGCTCAACAATTTAGAGTTAGTGGTGGATTAAAAATTTCTCTTTGTGTAAAAATAATCACACATAAGAAATAAATTCAAGCACATTTTCAAGTTGTGAGATGATTCAACTAGTGTACTTTGGAGGCTTTGTAAAGGAAGTTCGATTTAAGGTATGTATTGAGAGATGAATACTGAAACCAGCTTCATTATAATAAGTGAATCAGAGTATAAAGAAATAGGAAAGTACATGTTGTAGTCCGGGGCTGGGAGGAGAACAATTAGAATCATGGAGTTTATAATAATATTTTTATGATGGTCACCCAGAGCTAACACAAGAAAATTCAAGAAATGTATCCACAACACTAAAGACATAGAATATTTAGCCAAGGGCCTGAATCCCACAGCAATGTCCCACATGAGTCCAGAGGAAAACTCAGAGCTCATGACAATGCCTCCCACGAGTCCAACTGGAGGTCTAGAGCCCACAAGAAGGACTCACACCAGTCTCTTTTACAGATCTGTGTTGGGAAGGCTCAAAGGTCAGTGGTGGAAGCCAGGAAGTCTATGTTAAGTGCTACATGGTAGGTAGAAATTAAAGCATTTTGTGTAAAAGAAGTCAATAGTCTTTCCACAAATCTAGGAAATAGCTATTATTATTATACCCATTTTATGGAAGAAAAACTTGAAACATGGTTAAGAATACTTCAATAACCTGGAACTTGGAAAAGCAATAGCCATTCTGATAGGAAGAGACAGGTTTCATTTGAACTGAGGCCATCTGGTCCTTGAGCTGAACCTAAATCATTCTTAATGACATGCTTCTTCAGCCAGTAATTGTCAGTACTGTTTTATTTTTGTTTGTGTATTTTCTGTGAAGTTATAAAATTTGGATGCTAAGCAGAAAAATCCCATATACTTTTTCTGTTCATTCTGTCCATTGCTCCACCCTTAGGGTCGTGGGCAATGCATAGAATGTTCCAGTCCCTGCCTTCCTAAATGCTAGCATGTGAATCAATGCTCTTTAACATTCAGAAACCTAGGACTACTTACGAACGCCTCAAATATTCAACCAAGTCTGAAAAATAAGTACATTGTTTAGATTCTGTGTTATTAATGTTGAAAGATTTACTACTTTTCAATACTAAAAGTTTCAACGTAATTGTTGGAAAGAAATGAATAAATTGTCCACTTAGGCATGGGAGGAAGCGAGGCTACCACATCTGGTTCCTTGCTTGTAAGGAGCTGCCCTTAGCACGTCTCTCCAGAACCAAAGCAATGATCGATCGGTATGTTATACTATTACTGCACGCTCATGCCCCATTATACTACTAGGATAGGTTCTGAGTGATGTGTCATTGGGTGATGTCCTCATCGTGCCAACCTTAGGGACACACACCTAGGTCAGACAGCTACTCCACACTTAGGCTCTCTGCGGACGCCTGTTGGCATACCTTATGGCTCTGTGCACAGGACAATAGTTTAAATCAAATGCCAGACAAGACGAAGCACTTTCAAGATGCAATAAACAGTAGCTATCAGGTATCATGTTGGAACTTTGGGCGCTGAAGAACAGGCGGCCTACTCGCAGCCCTGGTGAGCAGCTGGGGGCCTGGCCAGCCACTGGCACACCAGGGCGAGAACTATCAGCGACTCCTAAGCTCTGCATCATGTTGGAACTTTGGGCGCTGGGAGAACAGGTGGCCTGCTGGCCGCCCTGGTAAGCAGCTAGGGCCCTGCCGGTGCGCGGGCTAAGAATCAGACATTGATCCATACCTCCCCGCCCCCATTAGCAAGTAGGCACCGGCGGTCTGAGTATCTTTTTGGAGGATGAATGTATACAGCGTGGCAAGTAAGGGGGATTTGCTTCTACCATCTCTTTGAAGGCAAATATTTTTATCACTGTTTTGCTCAGTTTTGATTAATGTTAACTGCTTTTTTCAATGTTCTGTTTTTGAAAGTTCGATATTTCCTTCCATTTTCCTCTGCCTGATTGGAGAACAGCTAGTGTGAACAAAATGGGCTGTACTATTGAGCCCATTGCTTGTGTCCTGGTGACCTGCTCTGTGGTAGTTTTATTACAGTGTGGTTGCATGGGTTTGTTCTGTCTTGTTCTGCTCTATTTTGCTACCTTCAAAATAAATAAATAAATAAAGTAACAAAATACCTCCAAAAATCTCCCAACTCCACCAAAGCTGATCCATGGATCATGGATGAGGAGAAACACAAAAACAAGGCAACAGAATTATATAAGGTGATTAAAAGTATATAACAACAACAAAACAAGTCAGTAAGGTACTGAGCAACCTGAAACAGGATATGACTAAGCAGATAATGGACTTAAAAAGTAAAAAGAAGAAAAGAAAGTGCTCTAGAGGATATGGCTGCATGTATGTTTGAGTGTGTAGGATTGATAACCATGTTGCTAAATTGTTACTGGATCATTGAACTTCTTTGCAGTCTCACTGTTTGAATGTCCACTTTGTATGCTTTAATTTTGTAACTTTAACAACTAGGTCTAAGAAGACAATATGTAATTTACAACTAGTGATTTCTTACTGCTTTTTTTTTCTGAAATTCTGTATGGTTTCTACCCCTTTTTCTGTTTTGCTTTTTTTTTCCTCTTTAAATAAAATTTTTAAAAAAACAGTAGCTATTAGAGCCTGCTATGGGTATAACATGGCAAACTTAGTTTTTATTTCAGTAGGCATATTCTCTAAAATAATGACCAGAACTGCCATATAGCAAGTTCATAAATCAGTAGTAGATGCTTATTGTCAATATCAGGTTTTATATACAGTACATAAATTTAGATGCTGTGCTTCTATAGAAGTGATAGTGCAGTAGGTTTATTTACCTACCTCACATCCTTACAACACGAAATTAACTTGTGCTAAGATGTTGCCATGGCTACAACATTGCTAGATCATTAAGGGACAGGAATTTTTCAGTTCCATTATCATAGGGAGCCACCTTTCCACATGTGATATATTGTTTGCTGAAATGTCCTTATGCTGTGCATGGTTATACCATGTTTTGTTTGAACAAACAAGCTCTGACTAATTTGTCAGTATTTATTAAACTACTTCTTGGTCCTTTACCCTCACTCTGCTCATGCTGTCTTCCCCCACTAACATGCATTAGTTTTGCCTTACTGGAAAGTTCTATGAGCCTTGGGCTTTTTCGTCCAAAGTGTGATATGAAGCTGAAATATAAATAATGCATCTGATCTACTTGATCTACTTTACCAACTTCCTCTCGGTCTAGGCAAATGACATTTAACACACTTGAGGCATGGTCAGAATAAGAGAGTGTTTAGACTAGGAAAAGCTGCGGTCAAAAATAGCCTAAAATTCTAAGAAAGTGTTCCTCTTTATTTGGCTAATATACATAATGCAAGTTCACTGGTGTAGCATCGGCAGATGCTAAAGTGAACATCTGTAAACTGTTCCCTGGAAACAATGGCAACCCCAGAACCCGCACTGGTGCTTACTGTTTCCTACAAAGATATTATTTTTAGTTCCAAAGAGCAGCAAATAGATCAGATGTTTGAGTATTATAATGTATATACGCTTGCCTTTTAAATGTCTGTCTAATCTCTGGGGCAAACAGAACATTGTGTAGCATTTTGAAAAGCTTTTCTCTTTGGAACAATAATTCCAACAGATGATTTGCAGAAAAAAAGAGTTGTTCTGAGACCACATGTGCCTTCAGAGAAGCAGAATGCACCTGTCTTGGAGAGTCACTAGACAAAGCAACATATTAAAGGTCCAGGAAGTCCAGAAAAAAGGAATTCTGATTTTTATCTCATTAATCCAGTATGTCTCAAGTTTATGGAAAAGCATTTTCTCTGTAATCCTATTAAGAGAACTTTCCATAAAGTGAGTTTTTATTGGTGGTGGCTGGTTTATGTCTCCTTGCTATTCCCCAAAACAGATGTTGTAAAGTGCTGCAGTCTTTGATTTGCTCTTTTTGATACCATAACATAAAGAGAAAAGTCAGCTCTCCTGAAAACTTACTGCCGGTTATATCAATTCACAGTCTTAGCAATATAGACTGAATCAATCTTTGGAAAGAGTCAGAAAAGCTAACTTGATTTCTTCTAAAAGCAGCAAATACAGAGTTTTGAAGATAACTAGAAGGAATTACTGGCAACTTATCAATGTCAGTACAAATATCTTTTAAAAGCTGTGGCCTAGGGGCGTAACTCAGTGGTAGAGCCCTTGCCGAATGTGTACAAGGCCTGGGATTTGATCCTCAGTGTAGATACAATAAAATAAAATTGTCATAGTTCAATTCAAATCCAAATTTCAAAATTTTCAATGGAAAAGAGGTGCATTAAATTTCCCCACACACACACAAAAATTTTCTCCAGAGTGTATCTCCAAAACTATCAAGTATTACACAGAACAATATCTGGAACGTTAGAAAACAAGTGATTTATCACACTATATTTTCAGGGTATAACATAGAAGCTAAAGCATACACAAAACAGCCAGTACTGTGTCTTGAATGTGGGTGGCACTAGTAAATTTAAAACAGGAAATTAGTAGTATAAAGTTGAGGTAATTGGCAGAGCCTAGGTCCTTGATAATAAAATCAAGGTATCAACTAACTTGATTTAATAATCCTACACTGTATCCATTAATTATATCATTTTGTGTCCCATGAAATATATGCAAGCACAAATAAATCATCAATTAAAAATAAAACCAAGGTATCTCCCATTTTATATATAATTGTGAAATTTAAATTCTTTACCACTGCTGGTAAAAACCAATGCCTCATGAAAACTGATGGCTTACATCTAAATCAATTGATATCTTTGCAATAAAGTAACAGAAACATAATCAATGAATAGAGCAACCGCATTCTCCTTTTTTTCCTTTGTTCATTTGAACATGAGGCCTGTATCATGCTTTTGTAGAAATACTAATCACAACGTTCAAAGTACCTTAAAATTAAATCTCAGCAGTTTTATTTCAGTGCCTTTATAATGGTTATGTGCTAGTAAACACCAGTCTTCTGAAGATGCCGGATATGAAAACAATATATCAATGTGTACCCCCTCCTGCAGAGGAAGAGAGTAGGAACAATCATTTTAGGCAAGTCCAATTTTGTCTGCTCCACTGGTGAGTAGCCAAGAAAGAAGCAGTGTGATTTTTAAATGAACTTCCTACAAAACAAAGCAAAACAAAAATCCACTCTCTACATTCTTTCTAGACATTGTCCTTATGTACTTAATGCCCTAATCAAAATAATTACTCCTAATTAGCAATTGTTCTGCCAACTTTTTAAAACAACATATCCACTGCACATTCTCTGCTTTTAAAAAGAGACCCCAAATCATTTTGGGAAGTATGATTTCAGACCTCAGGTTGTGAGTACTCCTCACCCCAAGGGCTGACCAGGTCTGACTTCCAACATCATGTAATTGTGCAAGTGTGACTGGTTGGGTGCAAGGCCACCATGCACCAAAGTGCAGGGCTCAGAGTTAAATTCTGTGCATTATTCTATCAAATAAGTCTAATGTTATTGTCAACAGTAAGGAGAGAAACTACAGAACACATGCCACCTAAAACTAATCATGTAGAATATACCTTTCTGATTTGTTTTGCTAATAAGAATTATTGCCTTCATCTTGTTGTTATTAATTTATTGAAGTCAATAATCCACTTAAGAACAAAGTTCTTTTTTTCCCCAAGCCTCAGTATTTATTGGGAACACAAAGTAATAAACCCAGTAATGACAAAGTAAAACCATTTTTTCCTTGCTATTGATTTTTCATTCACTATGTTTTCCACGGTCATTTTTTGTATAATCAGATTTCACATACACACACAAACAATACTCATATGCACTTCTTTGCTGTAGTAGCATTTGTACATTTAAAAACTGTAAGGATGGGTGAAGAATATTTAGATTTAAGTATTAAAAAATTGGCTACTGAAGCTAAATTAAAACAGATGTTTGTGAATTTTGAGAATTTTTGTTTACATTTTGTGACTTTTCATAGTAACTATAATGTTAATGATCTATTTACTAATACCTTGGAAAATGTGGGGATGAACCTAAAACATCTTTAAAAATATTTTTTCAGAGTTCGGAAAGCCTTATAAAGTTTCCAAATATTTATAAATGCGAAGAGATTATGGTCCAGTAGCATTTGCATGCTAGGGGACTTGAAAGCTGTCTCACCTGAACCTTAGTTCACTCACATAAGAAGGTCGGTGAATTCCACTTTGTTAAAACCATAGTCACCATTGCTACCCTCTCAAAATGAGTTGCAGGTGAAGCATGACAACTTACTTCTCTACTCTGATTTTATCTTTTTTCCCAAATTATCGCTTGAATTTTCACCACTGCTGTTTAACTGTGTCCTTGGTCAAAAGAAAAGTCAAGCACTTTTGAAGTTTCCTCCATTTTTTAATGGTCACCACCCACTTTCTGGACCAAATATTACGATTCTGGGAAACCTGTCCTCATTCTAGTTATTTTTCCAACTTGGGGCTCTGGGTTATTTTTATCTCCCAGTGTAGAAACAATTATTTAGGAAAGTTCCATTGCCTCTGGGATTTGCAATTTGTATCTGTTTCCAAATTAATCTTCCTGATCTTCTTTTCCAATTATCAGATTTAACACGTGTTTTCCCACTTTGAAATTAGTTTGGTTGATGTCTATCAGGCTTTATTCCAAAGTTAGTTTTGGATTCTCTCTCATAAGTATTGTTTCCCAATCAATGAAAAAATGTAATTAATTCTTTTCTCATTAAAACTATTCAGCCATATCTCCTATTGAGTTTAAGTTGCTAATGTACAAGTCCCAGATTTTTCTTGTAAATTCTAAGCCTTTTAAAAAATTCACCCAGTGTTTAAGAGCATATCATGTGTCAAACGTGGAATGCAGTAGTAAGCAAAATCAACAAAAGCTTGTCTGCTTGTATGTTTTTCATTCCAATGAAAGGAAAAAAATAACAAATAAGTGTATTAATGAATCATATAGCATATTAAAAGATGCTTAGATTAGTTTAGATGGGAAATTGGTAAGGAACAAGGAAATGTTGCAATTGAAATGTGGTTTTCAGGAGATCTTCCTGTGGAAGGTAGCATTGGAGCAAAGACAGGAAAATGGAACAGGAACCACACACAGGGGTATTGGGGAGAATGAGAAGCAGAGGCAGCAGCCATTACAGAATCCCTGAGGCAGGATGGTCCTACTCAGAAGTGAGGCGACCCACGTGGCTGGCAAAGGGAAAAAGAAAGAGGTTGACCAGATGGACTCAGAGGTCCCAAAGCAGGCTGGGTTATGGGAAAGTTAATGATAACAATTTCTAATTTCTTTTTTAGCATGTCACAGCTAGACAGTGGTTCTCAGCAATCCTGCAAGAAATTCCTAGCTCCCAGCTCCCTCCCATCTCAATCATGGGAAGAAGCTCTCAACAAAAAGAATAATTTCTGATTTAGCTTTCCTTAGCTACTTTATGTTTCAGTATATGGAAAAGAGAAAGAGAAAAAATGGGGACAAAAGAATGTGGTGAAGAGTTGAAGAAACTCTCACTAACGATCATAAACCTTGTGTAATAGCAGAGTTTGCTTGGATATACGCCACACCCTTTGTCCTTCAAAACTCTAAGACAGACTCAATGTTTTCACCGGCACTGAGAAGCCGAATGAAATCTAGAGAGGCTGCATGGGGTGTCTGAAATCACACAATGAAATTTCTACCCTAAAATCAAGCAGGATAAAAGTAGTATCAGTGTTAGATTCTGCTTTCAAAAAATATTTTAACATATCATCAGTAAAAATCAAATCCTGCAAATATGTAAGAGAAGATAGACAATCCAAACATGGAACCATCCCCATCCAGCAAGGGTTTGACCTCACTCAGACCCAGCTTCAGTTCCAGTCCTGATGAGAGAGAAGGCGAGTAAGACAGGAATAGCAGAGTCAGCCCTCCTTGCCATCTTCCCACCTTTCCGCTCATCCTTCCAGTTACTCTCCTGGGTCCCCACTTTATCCCCCTGTGTCTCTAGCACGTTTCCTCGGGTCTCTTCCTTCCAGATCCCAGTCACATATTGATCCAATGGAATCTAAATGAACTAGCTCTTCTCCCTTCACCCAGTCCCCTGCCTGTGTCAGCAACCCACTCAGTCAGTGTGTCCTTTCTGACTAGATCTGTCTGGTCCTGGTCAGTCCTTCCCAAGTAGGAAATATTCTATTCATAGGATTCAAGCATGACCTAGTCCAGTGATGAGACTGCGTGGGTTTTACACCCATTTCTCCACTTACAGTGTTCCAGCCTATGATTCTACTCAGAAGCTCTATGTCAACTTCAACTTCCTGTGGCCTTTAATACGTTCCTTTCTAACTGATCCTGTGTGGTTGCTTTCCAACTTTCATGCTAACAAGTCCTCAGGCTCCACCAGTAATTCACAAAGTGCTTTTCATTATTCTTTATCATAAACCCAATGTGCCGGCCAAACCCACTTTGAATTGCCCCTTACCACATGTGAAGTAGGGGCATTTGTGCCTATGTACCTTTTTTTCTTTGCTGTTAGTCACAAGCGCTCCCCACAAAAACAAATGTCTTTCAGATTGAACAAATCTCACTTCTTCCCCCAGAGTGCACTACTGTGAGTACCTGACTCCCATTTATAAATTTCTAGTACATCTTATGCTTACACCATAGCAAACAAAAATTGGCTATAATCTTTTAAATATGTGTGCATATTTTGCTCCTTATACATCTTTCACATCAGTTTGCAAGTATTACTGAGAACTAGTTGAGTAATCAGTACTCAAATTTTTTTTTTCCCATGGACTAATAAGATACTAGAACCCTAGCAAATCCCCAATAAACATCTGAAAAATGAGTAAAAATAAAATTCTTTATCACAGTGTTAGTCATTGCTATACTGGTTTTGTATTTCTTTGAGCATGTCTTGAATTTCTTTTATTGCTACTTATTCAAAATGCTTATTATGCTTTTGTCTCTCTGGTATATTAAACATGCAATTATAAATTATATTAATTTTAGCAGCAAAAAATAAGTTGCAGGAAACAGAAGGACATCATATAAGAAACTAAGAGGAAGTGGGTTGGTAGGAATGTAGCAGGACACTTAACCAATTTACATCAAAGTGATACAGAAACAGCCTAATATAGTCTCCTATGTGATATCTAATTGGAGCAAGTAACAACTTAAAAAGACAAAATAAGATGTCAGAAACCCACATGTTGCACCCCTCAGTTATGTGCTAACCAAAACCCAGGTCCCATATTTTCTGAACCTACAAAGATTCTGGCTACGCATAGAGGAAGACAGGTCACAGAAAGGTATAGGAAGCATCGGTGGCAGGTGTTTGTCACATGTGTGTGCTTAGCAGCTCTTTTTCCCTCTGGAAGCCAGTGTGTGTTGGGAGCACTGTGCTATGGTTACACTGTGCGGAATCCAGCGTGTCAGGCTGGCGTGAGTGTGAGTGGAGGCCTCACCTGGTGTCTCATCCCTATCACTGCACTGAGTCCCCTCGAGATGGAAAAGTAACCACCTTCAAGTCCTTTCAAAGTCTCTGGGGACAAATCCATGTGAATTCTGGGGGAAAAAATACTGCAATCTTTCTGAGACTAAAGACATTAAAAATACACACTGTGGAGCTGGGATGGTGCACGAGTGACCTCGTTACGATCCCTTAGAGGGAAACTACCTGCAAACAAAACAGAATGAAAGGGGCATCAAAGTTCTCCTGAATTCTGGTGATAATGTCATAGCTCAGAACTTCAGGCCCCTCTCAGTTACTTAACACCTTAAATTTCTTCTTGTGTTTAACTTAAACTGAGTTTCTGTTGTTTTGAAGGAAAAAACAATTATGGCCAATGCAGCTGCCATGTGATACTCTGAAAAGTAAATAACCCACATAAACACCCACACACACACACACACACAAAAAAAAAAAAAAACTTGTATTTTTAGGCTGACTAAGACAAAATCATAAAATCAGGGAGGAGCTCAGAATTTTTTCTTCTTCTGCACTTAACATAAGGCTTGGATAAAATTCCATACTTTATGATTATTTGCAAAAAGTATAAAAGAACTGCTCAGAGTCTTAGTTTCACAGAAAAAAAAAATAAAAGAAGGAGAAACATTCCAGCTAACATTTGACAGTAACAGCTGTACTTCAATAAGGATCACGTAAGTACTGTCTAAGTTTTCTAAATACTAACTTCAGCAACTCACAACACCAGCAATTTGTCATCTGACATTCTTCTGAGCTTCCAGCCCTGAGAAGCTATCTCTGATGAATTCTTCAGCACATGTCCACTTGCTAAGATAGCAGTTTCGTTATTTTTTTTTCAACCAATCTGGTGACAGGCGCAAGAACAAATGTCACTTGTGCAGAAGTGGGGAGATGCTGAGCAGATAAAGTCAGTTCTCCTATCACAGCAGCAGCGGTCAGTGTGACAGCCTTTGGCATAGAATATTATCTTATTCAAGATGTCAAAATAACTGTAAGAAACTGGGCTGTAATCCAATAGGGATTAAGAAGTGTATCAGAAAATAAAGGGAAGAAAGGATGACAAGTTTAGATCCATCAGAGTATTCTGGAAAAGAATCATAAAAACAAAAGCCCCCCCCCGCTGCACCCTCTCCAAAAAAAGCCTAGTCTATGGATATTTCCAGAGAATGTGCTCCAGAAGTAAATTATCCAGAAATTCTAAGAAAATTAATATTGTATTGTGTTTAGAGTCTGTTTTCTTTTGTTTTTCACTTAGTTTGAAAATAATAGTTGCTTAAAATACAAAATTGGTGATCTTAAATTGTGTATTATTTCCTTTCTTTGTGATACACCTATTATGCTCCTAATAAAAGATAAAGCAGAAAACTAAATGAGTTATAGAATTAACTATTAACTGATAACAGATACTGTAGTTAAACCATGTACTTAAATCTCATCGGCATGGGTGAAATTTAAACTCAAAGCTATAAGCAAAGAGCACTAGAAGTGCAAGAGTTTACCGGTAAAGTTCCCCAAAACGGCAGCGAATAGCTGGGGAGAGAGGACTGTGTATGAAAGCAGAGTGTCGGTCTTAGAATCTCAAGAAGGTTAAGAATGAAAGTCTGACACATCCTATACTTTAACTATTAGTTCTCAGTGAGATTTCTCTATGGGCCAGATAGTTTGAAAACATCTTAATGCCAAGAAGTAAAAGTGACCAGATTTCTCCTTTTGATGAAATGACCACAGGAGCTAGTGAGGAATGAAAGATGGAGGTTCTTTAAAGATCAGAAAGAATTTAGAGTCAGCTTCCTAGGTTAAGAGAGTAAGTGCTCTGTGAGGTGGGGTTGGGGGTGAGACCCAACCAGAGTCCAGCAGACCAATTCAGGGGTGAAGTGGGTGAAGACGATGGAGAGTTAAGGGGAACCAGGAAAGAGGGCAGGGAGGGAAGGGGGAGGGGAAGGGAAGGGAGGAAGTGGGGGAGAGAGAGAGAGGCAGAGAAATTCACAGAGCACCTCCCTGGCTTATGAAGCGACTATCCGATGAAGGGGAATGAACTGCGGAAGGATTGAGTTCACAGTACCTGGTTCAATGGGGAAATACTTAAGTCTAAACTGAGCCCAATGCTGATTCCATTGAAAACCTGAAAACAATTCTTAAAAGCCAACATTCATACATAATTTAAATGTAGCCAAGAGCAAAGATCAAAAATATTTGTAAGGATACAAAATTTTTCATTGACTAATCAAGTAAAAGTAAAATTAACATGGCTGTTCTTTAAAATAAATTACCAGGCATGCAAAGGATGAAGGAAACATGATTCTTAGTGAAGAGATGAGTTAATAAAAACTGACCCATCGTTGGCATACATGTGGGAAGGATCACAGAACTGTTATTATAGCTGTATTTCCAGTGTACCAAATATTGAGATGAAATATATCTCCATGAATTTTAAAAAATTCCTAAGGTAATGCCTAATGATGGAAATTAAAGGTAGATTCTGTTGCATAAGAAAACATAAATGAAGTTAGATATAAGTCATAGATACCACCTAGAGTCAGACAAAAGAGAATTTTAAACATGAGTCAAGGATCAGTACATTAAAGAATAATTTCAAACACCCTATTCATGATATAGCTATATGTCTAAGCAAGAGAGATGTCTTTTTTAAAAAACTGAGGAACTTAATGGTGCAAAATCTTCCAAATTTGGTGAAAACCACAAACCTAGTGAAAGGCATATGTTTTTCTTCTCCCTGACACCAAAGACATGGTGTCTTTTCCAAAACCACTTTCTAACTCTGATACCATGGGTGGATCCAAAAATTCAGTCCAACTGTGACTCTCCATGGGAATCAGCATCACAAACCACAAATTACAGAGCTCTATCCCACAAGCCTGTCCCCACTCCAGACAGCACTTGTCAGTCCTGCACAAGTGCACTTCTGCACTTCTGACTGAGCAGCTATAAATAGGGGTGCTCAGGATTCCCCTCTGGGTTCTGTAAGTTGCCAGAGTGGCTCACAACATACCGGAAGGCATTTCATTGTAAGGAACGTTGAGTTTTCACAAAGAACGCAGGTAAATGGCCAGATACAGAGTTACATAGGAGCAGCTCTGAAATTCCTGCGAGATGGCACATCCCATCTGCTGGGCTGCTGCGTGTGGTCATCAACTGACAATCTCTCCAAGCACTGTCCTTCAAGATATTTTATTGTGATCTCATGATGTAGCATGATTGATTAAGTTATAAGACATTGGTAATTAGCTTCTCTTATTTTGCCAAAGACCTGGAAGGCACTGAAAGTTTCAAGCTGCCAATCAGCTTTGGTTTTTCTATGGCCAGGTTCCATCCTGAAGCTACCCAAGGACCTGTCAAACTTGTCTTGCTGGAACAAATGATGCTGCAGTCACCTTTGTCACTCAGATAATCCCTAAAATTTTAGGAGCTCTGTAACAGGAACTGGGGGAAAAGACCAAATATTTTTCTACAAAACCACAACCAGAGGCCAAAGATATTCAATAAAACCTAAACCAAGGAAAGATGAAAGTCCCAATGATAGCAAGGCACAGTGTGATCAAATTACTAAAAGTGGGAAGTAAGTTCGCAGTGACAGGAAGGGTGGGTGGGGGTGGGATGCAGTATAAACAGAGGAGCAGTAATAAGAGCGACACTAGGTTTTCATCAGAAACCAAGCAAGAAACGTTCATTCTGTATGAATCCATTTTACATAAAATACTGCAAAATACGCATCGACCCATGGTGACAGAAGAGGCAGTTCTTGCCTGGATGTGAGAGTTACAGATGAACCAGCAGGGAGGGAAGGATTATGACAATCTAGAGGGAACTTTTTGCTTGCTGTGGTGCATGCTACAATCCCACTGCTCTGGGAGGCTGAGGCAGGAAGATCGCAATATTGAGACTACCCTGGGTGACTTAACCACTTAGCCAGATTTTATCTCAAAATGTTGAAAAGGGGCCAAGGACATGGCTCAGTGTGAAACCCTGGATTTGGTCCTTGGCTGGGGTGGGGGCAGGGCCCCTGGATAAAGGAGAGCACTGGTTATGTGCCGTACCTTGACTGTGTGGATGATAAAAAGGATTTTTTGATAAATTAAATTTGATAAAATTCTATGTAACTATGTATAACTTATTATGCACCACTTATATCTGAATAATATTGCTAAACATGAAATAGGTATTAAATGGCCAATACTTCATGCTATGTAAGACAACACGAGATGTATAATTCCTGCATTCTATAAATCAAGAAATCATCTGATGTTGAAAACATGTGGCCCGAGCTAATTAACAAAAACCTATGTTTCTAAATTCAGTGACCATTTATTCTCATTTTCCTTATCGTGGAGAGCAAGTGAACATTTCTAAAAATCCATTTTGACTGTAGGGAATACATACTATGGGTACAACATATTGTCATAAGAAACAGTACATTCAATGAAAAATCAATTGACACACAGTTTGTCATCAGGTAAGAAGTTATTTATTCTAAATGTAACAAGACGCTATCCATAATGACAGATATCATGCCTCTTCAGTCCGTTCTCCAGACAGAAAGAAGCCAGAGTACCATTTCATTGACGTAAAATCTTCTGATAGCACCTCATTATATTTAGGGAAAAAATGTACCTTGGTGAAAACTCTGTCAACTGACTTCTGCTCTCTAACCTCTCCTCACATTGCTCTTCCCTTAAGGGTCTTATTTCTGGCTCTCAGTCATGATGTCCTCATTCTGCCTTCTTTTTCTTACACCAGCTTCCCTTTGCCTGGCTCCTTCCCACACTCTCCTGCATGACTTTGAGATTTCCACTTAAATTACGCTTTATGGCCACTGAGCCACACTCGTACTGCGGGTAGACAAGCATTCTCTAGCATATTGCTTATGGTAGATGCCATAAGCTAAATGCCTGATGCTTGGTCATGGCATTTGGTGGGTAGAAGACAAAGATGCCCTGGACATCCAAAATATACAAGATAGCATGCGCACACTCACACACACACACACGTGAATTATGTGGTTCAGAGCATCAGGAGTGCCAAGGTTTAGAAAGCTTGCTCTGTTTGAATTCTGTGTCAAGCATGAATAGTTAACTGCTATTCTTTTCTGCTTACTTTTTTTTCTTTCATTTTTTTATACCAGTGAAAGCCGAAGCATTAGGAGTCTTTCTCCATGTTATATTTGCAGCTCTTTACATAAGGAGTGACCCAGAATATTCCATTGGTAAATATTTACTGAATGCCCAAATCCCACACTTTTCTTTAGAAATATTATATATGACTTGAGTATTTCTGCAGTGGACATCAGTCATCAACAGAAAGCATATTTCCCTTGAAGTATAATTTGAGACTAAAGCACAGAGGATTTACCTTTTAATGTGCTTTAGGAGGAAAGTGGCTTTTAACTAGAATTTATAAGAGAGGAAAGTTGCAAGCATACATGTTTTGTCAGGGAAATTCTTTTCATGGTTTATAAAACAAATCTACTTTTGTAAACCCCTGGCAGGGTCAACGATTTGCATGTAAATGTGCAGACTCATTGCAATTCTTATTTCCCCCTCTCACGCTATAAATAAATACTTCAGCCAACCTGACTTGCTTCTACCTGTTATATTTGAAAGGATATTGCAGTGCTGGCAGAAGTTTTCTCCAGAGAAATTACCACTGACCTCACTGTTCACAGTAAAGGTAGTCTGGTTTAACTGTTGATTTCCTGTGGTGAAAGAATAAGGAGGAACCAAAGGTTGTAAATAATACTGCTTAAGTTTAAGCAGATCGTGAAAGAAACCACAAGTTGAGAAGTCATCAAAACATCTCTTCGGTGAACCCCATCAAAAACCTGGCTGCAGCTTGTTTATTTTGAGTAACTTTTCTCCTGAATAGTTCCTTAGCTATGGCAAATTTGCCAAAGCCAGAAATCATGGGTGTGGAAATGAAGTCAAGCCATTTGCTTAGGCTCACTGAGTGATACAGACAGAACTTGACTGGGTCTTCAGGGAAATCAGTATGAAGAGCTTTATGTGTTTTAGTTCTTAGTTAAAACATTCTTTCTTTGATGCAAGAGTCTCCAAGGAAAAGATGCCTTCAACCTAAAGTATATTAATGTGACAGCAATTTTTGGCAAAGGAAACACATAGCATATGCATGACAGAGCTGACAAGATTATGGTCAAATTCTGGAAGGGCCAAAGAACTCCGCAGTCATTCTTAGGTGACCATGGTCCCTCACTCAATGATCTTCTCTTCTTCCGTTTAACAATGAAATGAACATTTGCGCAGTATTAATAAGCCGAGCGTTTTGAGTTCTCTGTTCCTAAACTGCTGACTCTAGCAAGTGGAAAATCCTTCCTAAACCTCATATATCGTCATGTTGATTCGCACTGAGGAAGGGTGAACCCAAATGATCCTTTTGCAGAAACCAAAGTTTTAATATGTTAGGGCAAAAACATAAAGTACTTTTGAACTCTTTCCCCAGAGAATGGCACAATTTTATTTCCTAAAACTATTTTCCCTGACACCTTATAACTCAAACCCTTAGTTTATCAGTTTTCCCAGCATCAGCCTGAAATACGAAGAAAGAAGTACTGTTTTGCTTTATAACAGAAAATCTTCAGGATTTTTTTCCTTTGGATGTGGCTGAAGTTTTCTAAGAAGGATCAAGAGATCGGTAAAATGGGCAAACTTTTAAGCATATAGAAAGGGCCAACTAGGTTACTGGGAAGAGAATGGTGTAGAAGAATAGAGCTGAAAGAAGGATAGAAGAGAGATGGAGATGTAATAACAAAAGGATGACTGGTTGGTTTAGGTTTTTTTACATGTTGTGTATTTTACAGAAAAATTTGAATGTATTAACAGGCTCTTATAGGTCCTCTGATTCCCTGAATTCTGTTTGAGAATAAAAGGCAAATATTTGGACTATGGGAAAAAAAATAAATAAAATGTCAGTCACTGTTGAAAAATAAAACCAACAGTCTAAGACAGCATGCAGATTTCAAGTGCTTCACATAAAACTCATGTCCAGTAGCACACAAGCTCTGCTGCCACTGATTTCTATGGCATCTATATTAATTTTCTAAGGATGCCATAACAGAGAATCATTAAATACAGAATGTATTTTCCACAGTTCTGGAAGATCAGCATTCAAAACTGAGATGCTGGCAGGGTCACTTCACTCTCAGTTTGCAAGGCGGTGTCTCAGTTCACTTTCCTTGGTTGTAGATGACTTTCTCCTCTCTGTGTCTTTATATCAACTTTCCAGATTTCCTCTTCTTCAGAGGATTAAGGCATAGACTAATAACTTAATATCCTCATTAAAGACTATCAGCACAGGTGTCCACATTCTGAGGTACCAGGTATTAGCACATCAACTCAGACATATTTCAAATGACACAATTCTGCCCACCAATAATACCTAAAGTGGTGATAGTAGAAGAGCATTTATGGAAGAATTCTATTTCCTGTTGGAATCAAAGTACTGTTAGATAGTAAGTGCACCTTAAAAATACTGAAATTAGACTACTTGTCCCAGCTATTCTTCTTCCCAGGACCTTCCTCAAAAAGTTTAACACATCATATTAGAATGACACTTGCTCACCCATGTGCGTAGCAGTATAATTCATAATAGCCAAATAGTGGAGGCAGCCTGTATGTCCAACATCTGCTGAATGGATAAAGCAAATGTATCCATCCACCATGGAGTACTACTTTGCCATACAAGAGGATAAACCGGAGTCCTTTGCAGGAAAATAGATGCACCTTGAGACTAAGAGATTTAAGTGAAATAAGTGAGGTGCACAAACTTAAATATCACATGGTTTTTCTTATGTGAGAAACCCAAAGTAAAAAGCAAAATAAAGAGAAAGATACGAGCTAGGTAATAAGGAGTAGAAAGAGAAGTCTTTCTCAAATAGGAAAAGGATGCAAAGATGAAGGGAAAGAAGAGAGAGGCATGGGGTGGGAGATGAAAAGGAATCAGGATGTGACATGTGTAGGTATCAAGTCCACACAAGGAATGGAAGCATCATCGCACACACAGACTAATAAAGTTTAAAAAGTACTATTAGATTAAGTTGCTTATAGGGAAATTATGGGAAATGTATCACCACCCAGGAGAGAGATGGCAGGTAATCAGGATTGGCTTTCTAGTTCAGGCTGGCTGGTCGCAGTACAGCAAAGGGAGCTCTTTGGCTCATGCTTACCTAACAAAAGGAATGGTGGAGACAAAATGGTTCCTAACTTGGAGATTCAAGCAGGAGGAACAAAAGTGCCGAAAGATGAAAGATATATGGTAAGTTTCCGGCACAGGGAAAATGTAGACAATATTTTTTGATACCTAGGTGGACCTTGTATAACTGGAACTATTTGTCACTGGGGAATGTCATTTTATTAGAGTACAGCATATGTAGACAAGCACATTCGGATAAGTTATAATACTTACAAATGGTGCATGATAGAGGTTTCACATGTTGCAGACCAATAACATATGGCTCTTTCAGAGAGACAGTAAATAATATGTTGCTCGTAATGGATTCAACCTGGTCGGAGCAGAACCTAGCTGCGACAGCCACGTAAACAGTAACAGCCTGTTCTGTTCATAATTTATTTCTCTTGAAGAAGGCGTGTGTTGAGGAAAGGCAGAGGAGGAGGAGAAAATGTTTCTCCAGTATAATACACAATATGTTATCTTCTTTCCTCTTTTTTGCAGTTTAAAATTTTAAGGGAAAACCAGAACTAAATTTGCCACTGGACACTGATTCATTGGTTTTCCAAGGAAATGATTCTCAGATCTTCAAATGAGGTAGAATGCAGAGAGGCCAGAAAAGTGGTCCCAAAAACGCAAGCCGTGTGATGGCAGGAGGGCTCCACCAGTGATCCACTCTGAGGTGCTGTGTTCCTTACCCCATGGGAATGGACAGTGTGTTTCTTCTGCTTTAAACTATAAAGTTACCTTCTCTGTTTTGAAGGTTTTGGCTTCCAAAATCGAGTTGTTGTGGGATGTGACAACACAATTCTTACCTGCTAAATGCAAAGATTGTGAACACTGAATAATGATTAATGTATTCCATTGGATTTTATTAATAATCTTCACTACAAATTTTTTGATTTCAGTTTTTTGTGCAAGGCTTTATGCATCTTTCCACACTGATACACATTAAGAACCCTATAAGCTAAGTATGGCCCCCTTTATTCATGAGGAACCTGAAAAGTAAAACACATTACCTAAGGTGACAGGAAACACAGTGCTTCTAAGGAAGCCTTGATTCTCCTTTAGATTGTTGTTCTTAAATAACCTCTTTCATTTGTTGTCTGACAAGGTCACTCAAACAAACATATTTTGAGTTAACTCTTGATATATATCTGCTTCCTGAAGATACCACATGGTTTTCAGAAACTTTCCTGTGATTAGCTTCTTATTGCATGATCTCCAGACTGTCATATTGGGCACCAGGTTTCTTCCCTTTCTAGTTCTTCAACAAATATTTCTGTTTATAAATAAAACATAATCTAGAAACTTTATGATAGTGCCCATTAGGAAATGATCTATTTAAAGTAATTCTGACCTAATGAATGTAACTTAGTAATTTTCTAATTAGACTTGGCTTTATATTCCTAGTTATGATGTTCTGATCTATCCACATAGTATTTAATGATCCACAAAGCTCCAGTAAGTATAGAGACCTCAAAAGTAATTTTTCCTTGGTCTTAAATTTCCCAGTGGCATAAAACCAAAAGGGCCACTACCAGTTTATAGAACCAGGTATTATAAATAAAGAAACCAAAAATCACAGAAGTAGAGCTTTCTGGAAACTAAAATTTGTAAATACTTTCTTCCATGAATTCTTAGCAAGGATTCATAACAGTGGGCAGGAATCTTAACCATTGGCTGATACAGAGACAGCAGGGAAATGCATATGAAATTTCCTGCAACAATCCTCAAGGAAGACTGATACAATGACTCCAAACAACTCTTGTTACCATTGGTTTTAAGAGATGCCGAAATAAGACAAAGTAGCCTGGCTTGGTCTGAAAATAAAATTCATGATAGCTAAAGAAATAAATGAATTTCCTTCATGCAATTCTTTATGAATTATTTTTCTACATGAATTTGTGGTAAAAATTAAGCATCAGAGAAATCAAAATTCTTTCTGTGAGCAAACCATGTAGCTCAGTGAATATTGTTCAAAGATGGTCCCAAGTCACACAGGTAATATAATAGGATCTTACCAACTCTCCATTGAATCTTGAGGCGATAGATAGCGGAGTGTAATTCCCATCACCTCTACAGAACTTCTAAAACATGATGAACCAAGAATCAATTAGAATACCCACCAAATTTTCCTCCTCCTTATGGGACTAAAAGGATTGATAAAGATTTTAATGTGAGTTCATAAGAAGGAACTGCGTGTGTTCTACATGCTCATCAAGATTTGATATTGCAATTTTTAAAAATGGGACATGCTCACGGGAATAGTAGTTAGCAATATGCTTTTATTTGTATTTACTGAAGGTCTTACATGACTCTTTGTTATGCACAATTATATGACTTTTGATAAATGAATAGTCATCTATCTGTTGCAAAATACTGAATCGTTTGTCATCCTAGGAAAACCTCACCTTCTGTCCTGCTCTTGAATATGAGCCTCACCTTTTCCAACATGTGACAATCCACAAACCGATGTGTTCTTTAACTCAGTCATTTGGCTTTTCCAACGTATCGTACAAATGAGATGACAGAGTATATAGCCCCTTGGGGCTAGTTTCTTTCATTGAGTAAAAAGTAATTGAGACATCCATTTCACGAATGAATGAATACTTTTATTGGCAAATGGTATTGGCAAATGGATATATAAGAATTTGTTTATTGACTCACCAGTGGAAGGATATTGGGACTGTTTTCAGGTTTTAGCAATTGTCAATAAAGCCAATACAATTATTTGCATATAGGTTTCATACATTTTTTAATTTAAAATTAAATTTAAATTTAAAGGACAAGATTTAATTTAAATTTAATTTAAATTTGAAGGACAAGATTACTAAATGACTTGGTAGATGTGTTTAATTTTATGAAAAAAAAATGAAAAATTCATTACTAGAGTGACTTTACTATTTCACACTCCAGGAGTACAGAAAAAACATTGTTAACCTTTTTAGTAGTTTTAGTCATCATTTAGCATTTCTGAAGCACATACAGGGGAATTTAATTCTGTTCTTGTATTTTCCTAATGTCTAATCAATCCAACATCTTTTGATGAACTTATCCATCATCTGAGTATCTTCTTCATATGGTATCTGCTCAAGATTTTGCCTGTTTATTGAGTTCTATGCTTTCACTGACATTTAAGGCATTTTAAAATATGTTATTGATAGAAGCCCTTTGTGTGATAAGTGATTTACCAAAGTTTTCTTGCCCCACATGGCTTGAATTTTGATTTGTTTTTTTTAGTAGGTTGGTATTATAACATTTATTATAGGAACAACAAAGGACCAAAGAATTAAAACGCAAGCTATGTAAAATTTCAACCTAAACCCAACATTATCTAATGTATTCATTCATTAACTAAAAATCCCCAAACAGACAAGATGCCCAGTATAATAAAGTATTGCAAAACAAATACCAATTATCAGTTATCAAAATTGTGGGTTTTGTATTTTGTATGCTTTTCTCAATCAATAAAAATTCTTTTTGAATGTTACATAACATACATATTAAAAACAAAAAACACATTATAAATTTACATGTTTCTTATATGCAATAGGTTGGTTAACATACATGCAGAGTATAAAAGTATTAAAGTAATAAAGAATAGAAAAAAGTCAGCTATACAATAACATACAAGTGATTCTGCTATCCACTCATGCTGAAAAATGACATAGTACTCTGAGAAACAAGTCTTAGAAACTACAAGCTTTAATAAATAAATTCAATGAAGAATGACAGTACTGAAAACCAAGAAGTTTGTGGGTTTCAAAAGCCATGCGTTTTTCATTTGATTCAAAAATTTTCAAAGTTTTCAAAAGTTTGACCTGAGGCAGTACTACAGTTTGCCTCCAAAATTTGGAAAGTTTACCTTCACAGATCACCTGGGAATTGTGAAAAACCACCGATTTCAGATATGGTCAGAAAATACCTCCAAAAGCCTATTTTTATAGCTTAAATCTTGAATATGCTATATCCTCCAGGTATGTAATTTAATTTAATTTAATTTAATAACATACTTTATTGCTAAAGGCTTAGAAGGTGCAGGACATTCTGGCAGCATCTTAGGGATCTTAGGGCTTTAAGAAGAGCAAAATTACCAACACGAGAGATAGCTGCACATGGCGCAGCAACCTGTTAAGGATGCAAGAAGGCTGATGCATTTTCTGAGTTGTGTTACAGGGCAGCAGCCAATCAGCAGCAAGGTGAACTGAATAATGCTCTCGGATTGGCTGCTTGCAAATCACCCACCAAAAAACATTTGCGAAGGATATGTGCGGTTTCCAAGAAATTGCAGGGGTCACCGCAAAGAGTTATTAATTAGGTTCTATTGAAAATCGCGCAAAAGCCTGAGGTTGTGAACTCTGAGCCGTGACTTTGTGGGGATGTACTGTAGTCATAAATGCCAAACATTTATTATTTCATACATCTATTTTCTTCCCCATGAAAGACCTTTAATAAACATTTAAAGTGTTCACGCATACCATAGTTAGATGAAACTGAATCAAATACTGGAATGGTTTTAACTATCATGGCAAATGTTTGAGTGTCACAAATTTATCCAGGCAATAAACACAACAAGAAGCAAAATAGCCTGGAATTCATAGTAAATACATCCAAACAACGGTATTTATAACAGAAAGGCAGGACGGCAGCACATTAAACCAAAGCTAGCTGAGTACAAGGTGATTACTGTCTGTTGCATGGAAATCAACTGACATGGATCCGAGTGAGACAAAGGAAGGGAGAGGTCAGCACAAGGTATCCACTGAGCTTCCCATGGACCTTGCCTGTAAAGGTGAGAAAGTGTGGGGTAGGGAAGAAGACAGCGAGCTAGACATCTCATCATTGCTTGAGATTGGCCATGTCTGGGACCAAACAGTTAATGATGATTTTCTTAAGTGTTTAGAGGTTGGTTTTGCACATCATTCTGTAAATTTGTATTTTTCAAGAAAGTCATGTGTGTAAATTTCTGAAGTAATGAGCACATACTGCTTTGCTGTAATATATACTAAGTCGTCATTCTCGTTTACTTAGAACTGTTGTGATATCTTCCTTTTTATTTCTGATATTGGGGTTAATTTGTGATTTTTTGTGCCTAATCACTCAGATTCATCATGACTAGTTTCAGTGATCATCAAGAGTCCAGGTTTTGGTTTCATTTTTTTTTCCCTATTGATGGGCAATTCATTATAAATTTTACTACCTTCCATTTTGCATTGTTTCCCCGATTCAATTTACTTTAGCTTCTTTTTGTTCTTCATTTTGCAGCTTCTTTGGATTAAAGGGTATAATACTGACTAGTACATTATTTCATATTTTTGAGGGGTGGAGTATTGCTCATTGTGTTCCAGTTTGCATAACTTCAGGCAAGTTGTCTGCAATAATTCTTCCTTCTCTTTCCTAGTAAATAATGTTATCTCTGGCTGATTTGTAGATGGTCTTTTTCCCTTGGTTTTTACAATTTGATTATGAGGGATTTTTATTACTTGTGTCTGTTTATCTTTCTTTGAGATTATTAACTACATGGATTTATCACTGTAGTGTATGGATCAAACCCAGGAAACATTCATCCTTTATCTTCAAATATTGTTTCTGTACCCTTTCTCCAGCCCCATATGGACTCGAGTATGTTTTGTATAAAAATTGTTCTTCAGTGTCTAATCTTCCAATTTCTTCCCATTAATATTTCACTGCATGTATTTTAGATTCTTATGTCAAGCATTTTCACTAGCATACTTTGTAAAATTTTCCCTTCTCCTCATGAGATTCATGTTTTGTAAATACTTGAGCATAGTTATAATAATCACATCTTGTGAAATCTTTGACAGTTACTTTATTCTTATCATTTAAAAGTTTCTGTTTTGATTTTTTCTTAATTATTGTTCACAACTTTCTTGAATGTTTGATATTTTTATTGAATATACAGTTTTACAGTGCTACATTATTGTTGTCTGGATATTCTTGGTTTTTTTGTTTGTTTGTTTGACCTTGACTCATGACCTTGCACTTGTCAGGCTGGCACATGTGCCGCTGAGCTAAGTCCCTACCCCCCTAGATATTCTTTTTATTCCTTTAAATTGTGTTCAGCTTTTTCTCACAGGTGGCTCTATCACTTGGACATTATTTTGGTCCAGTGATCCTATGTTTCAGATCTTAATAACATACCAAGCAGTTTTTACTCCAGTTTTTCATTGGCTTGTATATTTAGAGCATAAGATTTCTTGTGTCTCCATTAAATGCTATGATGATCATATTCTTGATCATCAGACAATAATGTAGACACATTTAAATGTTGTTTGAGCTTTATAAAATTTTCAGGTTGCAAATCCTTCAGCACTTGCTAACTTCGAGGTTTTCCCTTTGAGATTTTCCCTAGTGTGCAGTAAAGGCAAGGAAATACCTGTTTGTGTTTGTAGGTTTTGGGTTGAGTAGGTCCATAATCTTTAAATCTCTGTATTATAATCTCATATTTTTTGTTCTTTTTAAATTCCAAGCTTTCCTAGTTCAACTCATCAAGGCTGCTAGACTATAGTTGAGCCTAAAGTCTGGAAATTTCCTCTGAATTGAAATGAGGGTGACCACATTGTTTGCCTCTTCTTCATCAGGGATCTTCTTATTATCCAGTGTATGAAATAACTCTTTAATGTTCCATCCATTTCTCCAGAGGTTATCAATAAGAAGAAAAGTCTGAGCATTGCTTCTAAATAAAATAAGGATCACACTTCCAAATATATATATATGGGAAATGGTTTATAATATATATATATTCTGGAATATATATATATATATATATACCCTCCCCAAATAAATATAAATATAAGTTTCATGTATTGCTAATAAAAAAATAATATTTTTCATGGATTAAATTAACATCTGTCTTATAGTTTATAGTTTTATAAGCAAGAGTTACATATACATATCATTAGTTAGTTCTTACAGTGATTACTTTTATTACCACAACTTACAAATAAGAAAAGTGATATTGGATTTAAATCATAGAGTTCAACCACTAAGATTTTGGATTTAGGTCTAGGTTTTATATCTGTCACTTTTTTCATCAGCAAGATTTAATAAATGTAAACATTTTAGTCTTATTCTGTGTAAGACACCCCTCTTTATTAGTGGAGAATTGGCTCCAGGGCCATCTATGGATACCAAGGTCTATAGCTTCTCAAGTGCCTTATAACAAATGTCACAGTATTTGCACAAATTAAAAAATTAACAATATTAAAAATATTTATTTTGTATTATACTATAAGTCAGCAAGATAAAGGGGTATATTTTATTCTATATATAATGTATGGTTTATATAATATAATCAATATGCTATATAACAACTTATGCTCTACCATCTATAAAAGTCTCCATAAATATACATATTTATATAATAGTATATGATTTTAAAAGAATAATAGAAATCTAATAGAAAAAGGCATAATAGAAATTTATCTATGCACATATCTAAGTGAAGTTTGATTTCCTCTTAATTATAATGCCTAATAAATGATATATCATGTGGTTTAGAGAAAAAAACATCTGTACCTGTTCAATACAAACACAAATTTTTTTAGAAGTTTTTCAGCTTGTAGTGCTTTGAATTTTTGGATTCATAAAGGTGAATTGTCATGGAATTTAGATTCTAAGTTCACTTAAGTTTTAATGATTTATCAAAAAAAGATATCTATGAGAAATAGAACTGAAACAAGTTAAACACATTTACTTATGATGATATAGTCAATCATTAGTTTAAAAAAGGCTATATTCCTTTTTCTAATGAAGTGTCAATTATCTGGAGTTTCTATTAGGTTTTCTTAATCATATTTATTATATACATATATGCATTTATACAAAATTTTATAGATGATAGAGTATAATACAAGATTATTACCATATTGATTATATAAACTATACATTAGGTAAAGAATAAAATGTACCCTTTTATCTTGCTTATAGTATAATAAAAACACTTGTTTTTAATGTTGCTATTAAGTAATGACAGTTATGCACTTAAGACACCAGAGTAGAGCAAAATTTATTTCTTGTAAAACTGTAATGTATAGCACCTGAAATGAATAGTGTATAAATCAAAAAAGTTTCTCTGCGGAAATACAGTTCAAGCAGAGACCTGGAGGATGAGAACCCATTATCTGAAAAAACTGAAAAGTAGATTGCGTTGGGCAACAGAAAGATCCACTGCACAAGGCGAGTGCGATCACGATATTACCTCAGGGTGCGACCGGGAAGGTCAGCTTGTCCTTAAGAATCAGGAACAAAGTGACTCCAATTCAAGACAAAATTTCAGTCTACTGAGGCATAAGATAGATGTTTTTAATATCTTACAATAGCATAAGGTCTGAGCTGGGCATGGCAATTAATGCCTCTTGAGTGACTTCTTAGTCTCACTTCTGGTTCCTATTAAATATCGTGTTAAGACAGAAGCCTGAATCCGTGCATGGAGTGACCTGTTGGTCTGGAAGCACTGTGTATCTAAGCCAATATCACCAACATGCCCAAGCCTGCACTTTCCAATACCTGTAAATACAATTTTTTACATTCTTACTATGCACTACACAATATTTCAAGTATTTTATTTGCCTTAACTCAGTCTTTCCAAGAGCCATATAACAGTTTCTGTTATTACCCTCACAAGTTACAAATGATTAGATACCTTGTACAATGTTACACAGCTCATAAATGACTAAACCAGGATTTGAGTCCAGGTAATCCAGATTTACCACTCACATCTCTACCCACAGAGCATGGAATGGTGAGTATAAGAGATTTCCATGATCCCAGATGTGCTGGTGGGCAGTAAGCTGATAGGAGATAATTACTCTCATAAGCATAAATACCTCATTCCAAGTGTAGATTATAAATTGAATTACAGGGTAATCTAGTAATGAATGGCTGTGATACCCTAACACTGTATCTTTCTAGATGGACATTTTGTGAAGGGCGAGGACTCTGTCTGAACAAAGGTTGTAAAAAAAGATAGATAGGACTCTGGAAAGCAGCATGGACCCTTTAGTACATTGCATGTGCTTTTAAAGATCAGCAAGGCAGGGGCTTCCAAAATAGCTTTGAGATTTCCTTGGATATGAAATGGATAGGACTCACGGATGGGTGGATGACTGAGGAAAAGGAGCCCTTCAGTGTTCAACTAAAACTTTGTAGCTTGACCATCCAGGTCATGATAGAAAAATTTGTGGAGTTTGAAAACACGGGAAGGGTTGCAGATGTGACAGGAAAAGATAGTGCCGTTGAATGTGTTAACTTAGAGATTCTGTGAGTCCGCAAGTGGCACACTGAAAATATGTGCCTAAGATTTAAGATACCCATAGAGGCTAAATTGATCCCTCAAGCACTTGTCAATACAGAAGTGGTAATGAAATATAAATGAGTAAATAAGATCCCCTGAAAGAGTGTGCAGATTGAAGATATGTGTGTAAATATCGCACGCTCTCTGGTGTGCGACCTGAAAGTGTAAATAAGAATCAAAGTGTGTACTAGAAAGCGCAAAATAGGCAGAAATTGTTAAACAGGAAAGGGGAACTTGAGAGAGAGAGGGGAGAAGGAAGGAAGGGAAAGAAAAAAGTGAAAAAAGAAGGGAAAATGTGAACAAAGCTTTGTAAATAAGGAGGGGAAGAGGGGTTGAAGGGAGGGGAGAGAAATTGGGAAAAAGAATCAAGATATGTCATGTACAGGTACAAATTCCCTGTGATGAACATGACCATTACGTGTAGCTAAGTGGTGCTATTAGGCGACATAGTATAAAAGAAGCTGTAGGGGAGAAACAATATCTAAGGAACATGAACATAGGACAGATTGTGTACAAGTGAAAAGAAGCCGAACAGAGAGATGAGAGGAAAACTGGTAAGCAACAATGTCTTAGCGATTGAAGAAAGAGAAATTTTATTTGAAAATATTATTCTGAAGTATATAAATTTTGATATCACTACAAAAATACTTACATGGCAACCTAAGGAACCGCTCAAATGCCTTAGCGATCCTTAAAGCCATCTTGATATTGTTGCGTGGTTGACACACAATTCTTTCTGTTCAGGTTCAGATAAAAGGTCAGTATCAGAAAGCTGTTTTAAAGCATAACTGCACCCTACATTTTAACATCCCTTTGAAGGCATTTTTTGGTAAGGATGTCACCATATGGATGTCACTGAATTTCTTTAGTTCTCCATCTTTTGAGAAAGATCTATCTCAGCTTGGAAGAGACGATACACAAGAGAAAAGTGCTTCAATTGTATTTAATGTTTTTGTTGGTCTGGTCTTTATGTTCTTAAAAGGGATCTCTGACCCCAACACCACCTACCGCTTTGCAATGTCAGTAAAGACGACACCTCTTTCTAAAATTATTTTCCTTGACAGCTCTGAAAGAGAAGTGACAACTTCTTTGAATGTAAGCATTTCCCACACATGGCCATATTCATTAATTTATCATTTTATTTAATTGTTCAATAATACTTATAAAGTACATGAAGTTTTATACATTATGTGAGATCTAGAAGCACAAAATGAAACAAACAGAAATTGCAGTGACATGGGTGGAGAATAAGACCTATGACCTGAAAGGGCTTATTATGTATTAATGCTTTTATATCTCATTTATAACTGGCACCATGGGAGACAGAACACGTCTCAGTGTTTAGACTTATAATAGATACACTTAGTCCCTGCTCCTCAGAAGCACAGAGTCTCGGTTTGGGTGGTGGCCCTCCTGCATTTGAACCCTTTCCCCTTGAGCTTCCCTTCCATCTGGAGGGATAGGTTGATTTCTGAAGCATGTCTGAACTGAATTGCTGCCTTTCAATGTCCCATGCCAAAATCCTTTCCTGTTGAAGAGAAGCAGAAAGAGGTCAATATTAGCCAAGTTTCTCATAGCAGGATTGGCTCCCTTGTGTATAGAACCAAGTGAAAGAATTAATACTAAAGAAAAGCATAGCACAGGCAAAATCAAAGAGGCAGCTGAACACAATGACAGACAATTAGTGAGCTTCAGGGTTCATATGCGAGACAGAGAAATTCTACATTTAAAATATGCAATTCAGTTCTGGTAAGAATAGATTGAGAACAGAGAAAGGATGAATTCAGGATGCAAACAGTTATTTGTGTAAAAACAATAGAAGGTATTTGCCAACCTTTAAGAAGAGCTGATGCAGGCTGCATAGAAGCAGATGGCTCAAAGTGCCAGGACTCTGGTGGATAAAAAGAGGTTGACCAAGCGTTCAAGCTTTCTTACACTTCAATATCTTTATATTAATGATATACAATTGATATTGTTGGTAAAATCATTCATTTACTGGCTCTTGGGTTATGGTTTATGCAATGAATAACCACTTCCTGGAAATTCTTTTATTTGTAAATGCAGACTTCATTCTATATCAGGTTTGGAGAAGAATCCCAAATATAAATTAGGTAAACCACACAATCAGCTCCAGTGACACGTGCTCACTGGGTATGAATGGTGCTCTTGGAGTTATCTCACATGATGGTCTTGACGCTGGTGAAATTTCGTAGTATGGTTTCTGGTAGTTGTTCTCAGCTGTTTCTAGTGTGCTATAAGGCAGGCTGGAGGCCAGAAAAAAATCATTTTTCTTCTTAATGTTTTGAGCCTATGGTTTCTCACTTTTCATTGTGTTTATTGATTCTTGCTAGATATGACTACATTTATTCCTACTTTTTAATACTCTTAAAAACTGTTGTCCCTATCTCTGCCAGACTGAACAAAAACAGTGATACATGCACTCATGTCCTTCACATTTAATTATTTACTTAAGGACTAAATAATACATACTTGGTTGTTCAAGTAGGTTATGCTACAAGCCTCTCATCAGAGGTATGCATTATTGAAATTGCATCAGTTCACAAAAAGAAGAATATGCAAGTAACCTTTTAATACTGAAAAATATATTAAATCCTAATAAATTCGTTTTTATAGCGTTTCACAGTAGTGGACCATGGCATTTGTCTCATTGTGCGCTACCCAGAGAGATCATTTAATTCTGAGGTAGCATATCACTGCTTCCCATTCTTCACTTGATATTTAATATTCTTCTTAGTTTATAATTCAAGTTATACTCCAAAAATTCTTAGTTACGAAGAAGAATCCAGTTCTCTATACTTAATAGCTTTTTTTTTTTTTTTTGCAGGCATATATAAAACTAGAGTATGTTTCTTATAGGGGTGAATCTAAGAGAAGAATGTAGAACAATAGAAATTAAATATTGTATTAATTTACTAAAGTCAAGCAATTGAAAGTTATGGGCTAGAAGAATGATTTTAAAATCAGGTCTTCAGAATTTGAGTAGTGGAAATAAATGTTGTTCTGTGAGTTTACATCCAGAAACCTGAGATAGTTATTATGGGTTCACGCTCCCCTATCTACCACTGGAGATCAGCTATATAAATAGAAATCAAAGCTTAATTCTGTATTATCTAAACATTCAAGGTTTCAGTTAGCAAACTCATGATTGCCTGGAATATTTAAATGGTAGCCTGGCAACGGATAATATGTGGGTCCAGGAACTCCATGGGGGAAAAGTTAATTGGAAAGGATCTTAGGATGGAAAAGCCAGGCTAAACTTTATTGTCTGATTCACTAAAATCAAATATTCTTATTAGCTTTTGACTTCTGTATTGTCACAACTTTTCTTGACACAAATAACATCAATTTATAGAAAGAGATGAGTCAGTGAAGCCATTGTTTCCTTTGCAGTTTGCTTTGGTATGCACTGAAATGAGATTTTCCCAGGCTGGCATCCAGAGGGACTAGGGTCCCTGCTTGGGAAATTCACACAGGCCCCACCTTACATTGCCATTTCTCTGATAATCAAGATCCTTCCTTCTCAATGGCTTTGTGCTTTCAATTAAATAAAAACTCCATTATTAAAGAAAGGAGTCTTTATTTAAAATCTCATTCACTGGGGATAGCTCTTCATCTGTAATTATATCTTTATGCTTTTAATCTATCATCATTTTTAGTGACACAGAATGTTTTCCCTGGAATACTAAAAAGCGAAGGTGATTTAAAAAAAAAAATTACATAACTCTTCAGTTTGAAAGTAAAGAAGAATTTTCAAAAATTCTATTGGATGGATTTATACAGCTCTTACAGTGTTACTTTCTTGGAAACAGAAATATGGCAATGGTTTCTTAGATCTATATATTCTTATCAAGCCATCTGGTTCAAACACTTGAGTGCAGATAGATTTCTCCAAAAGAAAAGTAACGTTTAGCTGGGTTAAGTGTCAAATTGCTGGCTCGCCTTGTATAAAAGTCAATATGTACCGAGTCATATTAGTGAATTTCATCTACACTGGTAGAAGGTTGTTGAACTCAATTACAGAAATGTGCAGAACTCTATTTGATGTGTGAAGAGGTTAGAGGACCACAATCAATTAAAAGGAACACATGTATATCCCATTCTGGGAAAACAGTTGTTATAATATCGCTTGTTCTGCTACTGTTTTTTTCTTTTCCTTAGAGTTTTCCTGTGAACACACAAGAACAAAGAGTTTAACAATTCCCCAGTTTCATTTGAAATGGTTTTGTCAGCAATATCTAGTAAGAACTCACACGATTGTTGTTTTACTTGAATGAAGCCTCAGGCAGCTACAATTTAACATGCTGTTTCTTTTTTCTTCCTTCCTTCCTTTCTTTCTTCTTTTTTGGTAGCAAAACCATTTGACAGTGGACAATATTTGGACATCTACGCAATTACAAGGGACCAGGCTGGGGAATATGAGTGCAGTGCAGAAAACGATGTCTCCTTCCCAGATGTGAAGAAAGTAAAAATCGTCGTCAACTGTAAGTCTCAGGGTTATTTTCCAAGATCATTTGGGAGAAAAGATTAAAACCACAAAAAATATTGTGTGAAGCTGATGCTGCTGTTTCCTTAAGAGGTGGACTATTGCTAAATATCCCCCGCTGACAGTGACAATGCTCATGTTGAAATATCTACCGAATTGTTTTGTGTAACACCAACCGTCTCAGCTAACGCCGCAGGAATTCAGGTTGACGTATAGACTCACAAGCTTCCAATCTCATTCTAGTCTCTGATGTTCTAAAGAAGGGTGACCCTATAGGTAAAGCAAGCATTGCTCCTCCTGAGTGGCTTTCACCTAGAGGACACTGAAACTAGTTTTACAAACCCTTTAGCTAAATGTCCCCAAGGCACTGAAATAAACAGTAGTTCATATTACTGTCTGCACAGCAATGACCAGTCTTTACTTTTCAAAAAATAACCCAGTAGTCTTTCTTTAAATATGTTCTTATTAACTTTCTCAAGTAAAATACCTTTAGTATACCAGTACATTAACAAAAAAAAAAGTATACACGCTACATCTTTCACTTTTTTATTCCATCTGTAAATCTTTCCATATCTGATGCTTGATAAAAATGTATACATAGTTTTATAGCATAGATTAGAGGAAATTGCCTCACATACATCCAGGAATGTTAAAACTAATCAGTTATTTCACATTAATGAGAGTCTTTCAGTCTCCAGGGCCAAAAAATAACTTTCAAAACACTCCTAGCAGTTGAGCTCTCTGCCAGAGCAAATCGCTGTCATCAGCTCACATTTGTCAGTGACTAATCTCGTCACTGCACGTTGAACTGTCGCTATTAGACTGAGCACATTTGCATGGTGCTAGATGAGGGAAGGAGTTTTTAGGGCAGGGTTTCTTTGAGTGCTTTGCAGACAAGTTTTAGTGGAATCACTCAAGAAGTTCACCACAAGTGGGAAATTACTGAGCCCACTTCCCTCCATTGAATCAGAATTGTTGGTGTTGCTGCATTTTGGCAAGTTTTTACTGGCTCTCAGCAGTCTTTCTGCAGAGGGCTGTGGCTCCGCCCTTTGGAACTTTCTGAAATAAGAGGCAACAAACACGAAAAAAATCCCTGAGTAGCTTATTGATGACAACATTTCAGTGAATATGTGTGTACAATTTTATTCCTGGAGCATTGGTGAGGAAGGAATAGAACAACTAAGGGGTGTTATTTTTAGCACTGAGCCCTGAGAAATAAAGCAATAGATTCAAAGCTGTCCAGCCCACCAGGCACCTAACCTAGCTATGCATCCTCAAAACTCACAGAGGAGATATTGCTTCACAAGGGTGTCTCTGGTAGGGATGGCGTTGTCTGAGCATTGCTGCATGGCTTTCCACAGGCTCATACTCCACTCTACTTTCCTTGGGATTTATAGAGTCTTGTTTTAATCTTCTGACTGTAGCTCACTGTCATCTCGTGTTTAATCTGATTCTCACTTTCCTGGACATGTGAGGATGTTAGACTGAGAAACATCTAAGTTAAAGGGGGCAGAAACCTGGAGAGAAACCAAGTAGAAAGGAAGACACATCAACCCAATTAAGTCACCATCAAAAGGGTCTGAGTAGAAAAGAGAATCTATCCCACAATCAAAAAGACAGAAAAGGGATAATGAGACGTCAAGAACTCTGAAAGGCTTCAGGTTTCATCAATGTCCACAGAGACAAGGACGAATGAAACTTGCTGCTTATCGCACTGTAGTACCCAGCAGATTGTGGTTTCTTTGCATCTGTCCTCTGTGCGCCACCATCTACAGGATGAGCACTGGGTGACATCTACACACACCGGGTTTGTGCCCTGCCACCCTGCATTTAGGACATTTGGTTTCTTCTTAATGGCGGTTCCGAAAACCTGCCCTTTGCCACAGAAGGATAAATTGTCGCTGTGACTAGATTGGTCTGTACACAGGTCTGCTCTGTCTTCCATGGGGACTTGCTTCTGTCTGTCTTCCAAGGCTGAACAAAGGTATTTGGGAGCAGAGGCTGCCAGTTCTTCTGCTTGCAAACTGAGCAGATGCGTTAGAGACCCGTGAGGGACTGAGCTCCCACACTGACGGGAACAGAGAAGTTACAGGCGAATCCCACCCGATGAGAAGAGGACATGGACAGCTGTCTAGGGCCGTCACAGTCCTCAAAATAGGTAGGGTGGAAGATGGTTAATCACTTTAACTTAAGTAGGTAAATGGAAAGAAAAACCAAAATATGGCAAAAAAGCAAGTAGGGAAGGATTTTCTGAATCATAACACAGGTTTTCGACTTAATTCCAGGTAGATAAAATGCTGCTGCAGGTATAATTATGTTCTCTCCCATTAAAAAACAATGGACTCAGCAGCATTTCGAAATGACTTCAAGCAACCAGTGTTGCCTCCTTCCGTTCCCCCAGCCACAGCTTTGTAGGTCACGTGTACAAATGTCTGTGCAGAAGTGTGTGTCACAATGATCCTGTTTAGTTGCAGTAGTTGCGTTGAAAGTTCCCAGTTGCTTCATGCTGAGGGCGTGTACACGGTTGTTGTCTGAGGTGTGTTGGTGAGTGATGGAGAATATCTGTGTGTGTCCCCGTTGGTGGCAAAGTTCACAAAGTGTTAGTTTTGTGAAATTGTACCTTGAAAAACCAAAAATGAAGAGCTGATTTCCCAAAGGAAATTCGCCCCAGCCAGCTGAGCAAACTTTATTTCACCAAAGCTCCGAATTGAACACAGCAGTCTATGTCGCCAGCAAGAGACTGCGGACCCCCGAGGACCCCCATAGTCCCTGCAGGTGCCGTCGTGCCAGGTTCAAGGCAGCCCTCCCTTTCATTTTTCTTCATCAGTATTGATTGTGCATATGGAATCTCAGTAGCCTTGTGATTTTATAATTTGAAGGGAAATTGTCCTTTGCTGTCCTTTTCCCCCTATGGGACCCAAAATGAGAGGTCATAAATTTTCATAGGCTCTGGTAGATTTAGTCATGTAGCAAGCAAGTCAGTTTTGGGAAAAGATTTAGGTTGCCTGCAAGTCTGAAATATTTAATGTTTTACTGTTCATCTAATACACCTTCCACATTCAACACATATAGAAAACACACACAATAAGTAACGTCTTATTTGTCACAGACCTTATACCATTTTAACATTTATTTCTATTAAATTAAGCAATATTTTGGTGAGATGATAGCTAGAGTTAACTTGTTATGTGTAAGTTGGTCTAGTTTGTTGAATAAATATTTTGAGTTACAGAAAGCCTTACTATGAAGGGAACAGTGGTGGGCTTCTGGGCCACTAAAGAATAATGTAAATCATTATTTCCCAATGGGCTATGTAGTTTATTATTCACCTTCTTTTTGCGTATATTTCTTTTATTCTTGTGTATTTCTTGTTGACTCAAAAAATAAACTAAAATAGTAAAAAGGAATCATAGGGATCATATAGATTGTTATCGTAAGTAGAGTTTGGGAGATTACGATAAATACAGAGAGAGAGATTAGAACAGTTTCTAAATCAGGGGAAGATAAGAAATTTAGATTTGGACAGATTCGCCTTTCTATTCACATTTGTGTTCTGTCATTAATAGCAGTCTATTGGGTACTAGACCTATCACTTTTTTTTTAAACAAAATCTAAGAATGAATAAATTTTAGTGCAGAGATTTAGCTAAGTGCAGGTCCCGCTGAATGTCTGGTTAGGAAAGAAGAGACGGATGTGTGACAAGTCCTCCATGTCGCCTCATTGGGAGCTGATTCTAGAAGCTACCATTGATGAGTCGTATACCCCAGCTCAGTGGAATCCCCGATCTTAGACGCCGACAAGGCCTGGCCCACGCCCTTGCGTGACTGTTGTCTCCAGGAAAAGGGGCCAGGCACTTGCATTCTGGGACAAAGGCCTTTCATCTCTACTCTGTGCTGTGCATAAGAGTGGCTGCTTCCGAAATGTGGCTCAAAGGAGCACAAATAACTTACTTGGCCAAAGTTATGGACAAATAATTGACTCTCCCTAACTAACTGGACTTGGAGATCTTGGAGAAGCTTTACTTTTCCTCTCTGCAGCCTAATTTCCAATTCTGAAAATTCAAGGCAATAACATGTCTTCTTATCAACTTTTAATATGATAAATACAAAATTTCATCAATTTACATTTCCAAAATTGAAAAGATTTGTATGAAGACAAATAAAATGGAAAATATAAAGATTTAGAAGCATAAACTTTATGCTTTATTAGAAAATTTTATAAAATTTGAGTATCACATATATTGGCAAATAAGTAATTTTTAAAAATATATAAATATAATCCTAATTTACCCTGATATATAAACTCTATGAGGGAGAGGGTTTTATTGTTTCTTGAAAATTGACATGTTCCTTTCACTTGGAACTAAAAGATATCTAAGAGATATTTGTTGAATGAATGAATTATTAAAGAAATTTCAATCTTTTGGGTAAAGTCATAAGTCATCCTTCTAGGAACAACAGAGGTGTCTTTTTTAGGGTTGTTTGTTTCTTTGTTTGTTTTTGTTTTTGGTACCAGGGATTGAACTCACCATCTAGTGCTTGCCAAACTGACATTTATGCTGCTGAACTAAATCCTGGGCCTATAATTTTTTTTTTTTTTTTTAGCCAAGATAATGCCTGGATGTTATAGATGATTTGTTGCTTAATTTTCCCAGCCCTTTGCATCTTTAATTTTGAGACAGGCTTTCACTAAGGTGCTTAGATAAGCTCAGTTTGAACTTGTAAGCCTCCCGCGTCAGCCTTCCGGCCTGCTGGGACTGAAGTTGTGCAGCAGCTGGTCCAGTGACTAACTTGTCTCTGATGTCATGTTTGCTGCTGAATTTTTCTGGTGGAGTCAATAAAGAAAGCTTGATGTTTGCATAGTGTTTCCTTTCAGAGAGAAGAAGTACTATTTTCATTTTTTTTTAAACAGATAAGACAGGTTAGATACGGAGAGATTAATACATTTAATAGCTTTCCTGCTTTTAAAGAACAAAAGAGGCATGAATTAAGAAAGCTATTATTCTCAAAAGAAGAAATACAAATTGCCAATAAGTATATGAAAAAAAAAATGTTCAACACCTTTAGTGATTAAGAGAGTGCAAATCAAAACCACTTAGAGATTCCATCTTACCCCAGTTAGAATACCTATCATCAACACAAAAACCTACAAACGCTTGTGAGGATGTGGGGTAAAAGGAACCCATCTGTCGCTGGTGGAAATGTAAATTTGCAGAGGCTCCATGAGAATCAGCATAGCAGTTTCTCAAAGAAAAAAAAATAATAATAGAGCTACCCCTTGCTCCAGCCATATCACTCCTTGGAACACACCCAAAGGAATGAAAGACACCGCACCCCAGGGATACCTGCATACTCAGGTTTATTACAGCACAGTTCACTAAACTACACATGGACACAGCCCAGCTGCCCCTCGAGGATGAAGAGATGAAGAAAATGTGGTATGTGCACACAGTGGAGCATCATTCAGCCCTAAGGAAGAATTAAATTATTTGCAGGAGGCTGGCAAAGAAATGAATATTGTCACGGTAAGCAAAATAAACCAGCTTCAGAAAGAGAAGTATTGAACGATTTTTTCCAATGTAGAGAATAAAAAGCAACAGAGAAGATGGCATGAAAGTAGAAGAGAGGCTGTTATTAGAAAATTGAAGGGAAATCAAAGAAGGAAGGGGAGGTTAAAGGGAGAGAAACGGGGAAACGGTTATGACCAGAACATGCTATATAGACACACAAAAATACCACACTCAGAACCAAAATTTTGTAAAATTAGTAGGTACTAATAAAACACAAATATTCAGAAAAAATAAACACAAAGGCAGATTATCTAACTCCATAGGAAAATATCTTAAATTTCCCCCAGGACCACACCTCACACTAGATAATATTTTATGCACGTGGAAATCACTCTTTCAAAAATAACTGCTCAACCGTTATTATTGAAGAAAATGTGTCTTGCATACTTCTTTCATTATGTGTAAGATTACTGAGATAATAAATTAGATGCACTGAGTTTAATCAAATATTCTAAATTAAAAAGAGAAATCTATTATTAGCTGGAAAAAATATAATTAACCAGAATCAGCGAAAAGAAGTTTAGACATTTTTTAAATTTTCACACTCAGCAGGTGTTGATCATTTGGTTTGATGTTACCAAGGATTTTGCACACAGTTTTCAGTAAAAGGAAATTGAGTAATTCTTCCTATGGTCAAAGAAATAGTAGACAATTCTTGATGTGCTGTGAAGTATGTTTTTTTAACCCAGTGTATCACTGGCGCTTATTTTTCATTGTTTTGTACCTGCTACCTATTCGCTTATGTAAATGCACACTTTAGCCCCCCATATAACTCCAAATCTGTGGAAGAGAATGATCGTGTTAATTTTACTTAACACAATTACATTAAAGCCTGAAATGAGAGGAGACAGGGGCAGAGAATGAGGAAGAGAAGGCTTCTGGCAAAATGATCCCTTTTCTTAGGTTATTCTGGAAGTTTTCTCTAAAACCTTGCACAATGTAGACAGACATGTCAAACAGGACTAGAAGAGATTGCAGTTGACAAGTAGTCATCACCTCGAATAAAAAGAAAATCCCAGTATTCAGAATGTGAGCACAGCCAAGATAACTGTTATGTTACCGGGAGGAAATTGCGATATTTGAGTTCACAGTAGTCACCTCTGTTTTTAGTCAGGGCTTCATTTTATGTTCCATTTTGCTTTCTGTTTACGTCATCTTTTACTTCTGCTGGTAATTTAGGCTGAATTTTGTGTTGCATCTTAAATGGTTGTATTTGATGCTTCTTTTAACCTAATTAAAATTTATTTAACAATAATTTGGGATATAAAATGTGCATCAAATATTTTCTCCTAAATAATACTATTTCATATGCTATCGCTAAAGCAATATAATCAAACACATCAACACATCCACATTTATCCACTCGTCAAGTTAGTTACTCAGTTGTCACTGACCAGGAGGCAGCCAAGGTGTGAGGGCCTGGGATACAGGGCTCCAACAAGTTCAAGACTGGGGAAGCAGAAAACAAAAAATGCACAGTTACAGCGCAGTGTGACAAGCGCTTTGATAATCTAATCACAAGGTGTTATGCAAGGCTCTCAAAAACACAGGGACACAGTCTCAAGGTGTCGTTGAAAACTTCTAAGAGATGGTGACCCTGATGGAGTTTGAAAGGTGAAGCTGAATTTGACAGGTATTTGAAAGACAGGGAGGGAGGGAGGAAGGGAAGGAGGGAGGGAAGCAGGGAGGAAAAGAGAGAGACAATGACAGAGACAGAGACAGAGACAGAGACACAAGGAAAGGGAAAGGGGGAAAGAACAGAGTTTAGCCTCATAGGCTCCCAGGACAGGGCGATGTGTGTGAGCCATCAGGATGCAGTGGCCTGGGGTGGACCCAAAGGCAGTGGAAGAAAGCAGAGCTAAAGCCACGGAAGATGCAGGCAGGACCACGGGCTGCTCTTCAGAAAGCCACACAGGGTTACTTAGATCCCGTGCTCTGTAATTTAAAAAATTTTTTTTCAAAATACTAGAACTATTCGGATATACGTCTGAATATTAAACATATGTTTAAACATTTTGATTTTCTATATCCGTGGAGAGTAATTGTGAGGGTTCTGTTTCTCCTGATGAGAGAAGGGTGAGGTGCTCATGCCGAGAGCAGGGCTTTCCCTGGAGGAGGCAGGAGCCCCGAGGAATGTGGAGGGTGACCTTGGAAGGGGTTGGACAGTGCAGTTCAACATCTAGATATTACCCTAAAACCGGGAGCACAATCCTCCTCATCAAAACAACACAAAGGGTAAGGCTCAGAGTCAAACTTTAACTCACCCCTGGGATTGTCATGGTTCAGATTTAATTCCATAGTTTCCATAGCTCCTTAGTCAAAACAAAACTGTGCCATTTGACATTCTGTTAAGGAACACATGATTTTTTTTTTAATTGATGAACACACAATTGGTCCTTGGTTGTAAACCTTAGACATATAGCTCATGAGGATGATAGCAAGATTCTTTTTAGTAAATGAGTTGGGAACCTTGTTTAACTCAAATGCATCCTCCCAAACATTTATTTTAATTGGGAGAGACATTTTTGTGTTAAGGATCTAGAGCAATCTTTACCCTCTTTGTTCACAGAAAATCAAAAGGCATCTGCTGAAAGAAAAAAATTGGGATAGATAGAAACATAATATATATAAAATATACAGAAGCTATATATTTATTTATATGAATATATACATTATTCTTCCCTTTTCTAAAACTAAAACATGAAACAATTCCATCGTTCTAATACACAAACAAATTTTTCATTACATTTGTGTTTTTCATCTGTAGTTATTTCTAGGTAAGTACTCATCATTTCAGAAAAATAATATATAACATAATAGGTGTAATAGAGTTTCACTATTTGATTGCAGCAAAGAAACAATTTCTAACAACATGGAACTGCTGTGGTTGTAAATGACTCCATGCTGAACTGAAGAAAAAATGCTAAAGCAGGAAAGAAAGAACAATACATACAAGTATGTGTATGTAATTTACATGTGTGCATTTGTGATGGCATACTCAGAAATCCTGATGCTCTCCTGTTCCACTAAGCTCCCAAAGGTTCAAACATGCACACACAGTTTATAAACCTACGTGTAATGATGAATCCAGGTTTATCAGCACGTTTCCATGGGAACGCATATGTCAAGCCAAGTAGTTTATGGAATTAAATTATTCCTGACCCAACACTTGGGAGCCATTTATAAAATGAAGCCACACTGAATTAATCTCTCTTTAAAATAAAAAAAAATTTTAAAAAGGCTTTGCCATATTATGATTGCACTTCACAGAAATTCCCAAGTATAGGTTTTTTTTTTTAATTTAAAGAAAAAAATTTGAAACAGAAAGAGGGTAGAAATAATACAAAACCTCAAAAATAAAACAAAACAAAAATAGTAAACAGTAAGAAAGCACTAGTTGATAATTACATATTTTCCTCTTAGAAGTAGTAGTTCAAGCTACAAAAGTAAAGGCTACAAAGTAGACATCCAAACAGTGAGACTGCAACCAGTTTTGTTCATCCATCCAACAAAAACTTTAGCAACATGTTTATCAATCCCACACACTCAAACATACATGCAGGTATATCCTTTAGAATACTTTCTTTTCCTTTCTTTTTTTCTTTACAATAACTATAATCCACTCTCATAAACTACTTAGAAGTTCTACACATGTATAAGTCTACATGTATACCTAACTTTTCTGCATTATAAATTGTCTATATTGTCAAACATAGTATAATTAAACTTAAAATTGCATTGATGAGTTTTCCTTTATAGGTAATCTGTTTCTTTTCTCTGACTGCTTTTAATATTCTGTTCTTGTGATGGATTTCTGGGATCCTGATTATTATATGTCTGGGTGTAGATCTGTTTTGGTTGTAGCTGGCTGGAGTTCTGTATGCCTCATTTATTTGAACGTCACTTCCGTTACCTATGTTTGGGGAGTTTTCCTTAATTATTTCTGTGAATAGACTTTTTATTTGATTTGTATTTGTTGCTGCATCTTCATTCACATATTTTATTCTTAGGTTATAAATTCTCCTGTCATCTTCTAGTCTTTGTATCATTGCTTCCTGGTTCCTTGTTATTTTTAAGAGATCCTTCCTTTTGTGATCATATGTTGCAAATCTCTCTTTAAGTTTTGAAAGTTGTCTTTAGTTTCTGTTAAAAGATTTTGCCAGCTTTCAATAGAGTTTTTGATTTCCTGATATTCTCTTTGGTTCTGTTTCATGTATTCTAGGTTTTGCTTATATTCTTCATCAAAGGCTTCTCTCCTTTCTCTGGGTTCCTCTATTCTTTCATTTGTGTCTACTTGAGGATTACCCAAGTAATATTTTATTAATCTTCTTATATCTTGCTTTACCTGAGTTAGAATTTCAGATTTAAATTCATCGATGAGGTCACAGAAGTATTTCTTTATTTCCGATGAGGCTGTCTGTGGCATTATAGGTTTGCTGCTCTCAACCTCCTCTGCATTTACCTCTGCTGGACTCACTTTCCCTGGTTCCACCGTTGAAGACCTTTTGCTCTTTCTCTGTCTTGTCATGTTTTCGGCCCCCTTCAGACAGGTGGGTGGTGGAGGTCTCCAGGCCTTTCATATTGCTTAGTTTTTTCTGCAGTGCACTGGCTAGGGAAGTGCCACCCCGCAGTCTGCTGTGGATCTTGGATCTGCGAGGTGCATGCTGTGAGCCAGCCCCTCCCACTATGTCAGTCAACCAGTGGATGCTTCAGCATGTTTGTGTGTTCCCTGGGGATGCCACTGGCTCAGAATAGCCTTGTCCCCGGCTGTTGGGTTTCAACCAGGGGCCTGGCCCTGCCCAAGAAAATTCCACCAATCTGCTTTGGACTAGGAGTCATCAATAGATGCCACCTCGGGTTTTGATTCAAGCCGGCCCTACCCAACTCCAAAATGTTGCCCAGCTGGTCCTCCCAATCTGGGGAATCCAGTTCCTGTCTCTCACCAAAGTTCATGCAGCTCAACTGGCTGTTTCCACTCCCTGCCTCAGCACCTCCTCCAGCCAAGAGTCTAGAGCTCACCAACCCCCACTCTCAGCAGGGCCCCAATCTCAGCTGGATCATGAATCGCCTGACTCTAAGACATGCCGATACAATGACCCGGGCTTGCCCAGCTCCATCCCTCTGTCCACGCTTCTTCTTCTTTCTTTTTTTTTTTTTTTCTTTTTCTTTTTCCTCAGTTTCTTCCTGGGTCATGAGAATTCCCCTCCTTTTGTCTGGCTTTCTCCATGTTGTTGGATTCCAGCATCCGAGTTGGGTTCTTTTCAGAGAGGGTCTCTTACCATGCCACCACTCAGTCGGCCATCTTGGATCTCCCTCCCAAGTATAGTTTTTATTTGGAATTTTGAGACAGGGTCTTGGGGTGTAGTTGAGGCTGGCCTTAAATTCATTATGTACCCCATAGGCCCGGCTGGCCTCAGATTCATGGCCGTCCTCCTGTCTCAGCCTCCCAAGTGCTGGGCTTATCATGCTTAGCTCTGTTCTTATGCTGAATTGCACATATTTATCTCTGTGTGCTTGTGACTATATATGAAGAAAAAAAATGGAATAGTAAGAGAGAAAGTGTGGCAGAAATACATGCTTTACTAGAAAAATCAGTAGGAAACACTGGGCTAAAAAGGACCAAGTTATGGGGAAACAGTCTTTGTACAGCAAGGCTGGCTTGTCCTGTCTCCACTCACTTCTGTTTTCACTGATTTGTTATTTCTCTCTCACCATCATTAACTGATTACACTCTGTTCACACAGCCAGTTTTGTTTTGTTTTGTTTTTCCTCTTTTGTTTTCTTATACTCCCACTCCCATGCACAGCCACCCTAAGCCAGCCAAAGACATTTGTACGATAAGGAGTAACATAAATTTGATATACAGAATTCTGAATAACCACTCACAAAACTGCTAAATTATTCACTCTCTGTTACACTTATTATTAATAAATGAATGTAATTCATGTTTTTGAATATCTGCTGGGTGATAATAAAATTTTAATTTAGTGATTACAGAATAAAGACAGAGTGAAAATGTAAAAAGACCTTAATTTTATTTTTAAGGGTGATTTATTTTACAGCTTTGGACAAAAAAATAAGTTTAAAATAAAACAAAACAAAATAACAAACAAACAAACAAAAAGTATATACTTCTTGGTCCCAGTTTCACTTTTCAGTGTCACCTATACCTGAGATTTCCAAATGTGTCTCTGATAAATATCTGAGCTTTTGAAGGACTGCATGGATTCAATTCCCAAAAACAGAGGTAAAGATTTAAGGCCCTTATTTGGCTTCAGGGTTAAATCATTTTAATCTCCTATTTCTGCTTTGTGAATTCTTTGAGAAATTATTAAGAATGACAATTTCCTTCTCTCCCACTTTGTTGGCAAATTTGGTCAAATGTTTTGTCCTTTAACTTCATGGAAAGAATAAGTACCCTGATAGGGAAATAAATTTCTGGGGACTTCAAAGTAGCACTGCTATGTCTACAGCAGGTACAGGGGGAAGAAAGCAGGATGTGGAATCAGAGAAACACAAGTTCTAGTCCTGACTCACTTACTTGCCAACTGTGGAATACACCAGAAACTAAGTTCGGCTCTCAGGGGCTCGACTTCTGCATTATGAAGAGCTGGAGATCAGTAAACCCACCCATGAGGGGTGACTATTATAAGTGAGGACCCCGCCCCCAGAGGCTGGCGCCCTGCCAGTGTCTTTCTGTAACAAAGCTTTTGCTATGTAGAGACTCACTGCTGCCTCTGTTTCCACAAATCCCCCTTCTGCAGCCCCTGATTCTCTAATTCTTGAGTTTGAAGCAGTCTGATACAAAAGCTGTGGGTGCAGGCTCTGAAACTGTCTTTGAACCCTGGTGCTGCTGTGTACCGCACAGGAACATGGTGATGTGATTCAGCCTGGTGCATTTTGGAAATATAAAGAAGCGTGAAGGTTAATTTTGGTATTTCATGAAATGATTTAGCATGCATTATCATTAATCCTACTATCCTGCATAGTATCTGGTGAATGACAGTTGGATTAATAAATAAGTACTTCTAAGTCAATCTTACATAGACTTCTATAGTTTATAAATTATTTTAAAATCACTCCATTCTGTCTTATGCATATATATAACTGAAGTCAGATGCTTTTGGAAATTGGATGATAGAGTTCACAAAGGGACTTAGAATGGAACCTGATTCTAGATCCAAGGCTACTTTCAGGACACTCCCTGGGCCTCCATGTAAACTGAGAAAGGAACCCGATTATTTGGTATGAACTCTGCTGTTTCCAGAGAACTGTGGGAAGATAATAAAAGCCATAGCATGAGACAGGATCAGTGTGTGGAACAACAGAACAATCCAAAGACCCAGAAAGTACAGGGTGTGAACATCAGAAACGCTGATGTGCAAACAAAGAGAAGCAGTTTGGGCAGAGGGCTGCATTCAAATAGGTTTGTTCACAAATCCTTGAGATAAGAGCTTTTCTTTCGTCATGACCATGATGAAGTCTCAACATCACATAACCGACCTGCTTACTGCTCTACAGTAAAATCCCCAGCAGTACAAAAACAAAATAAAATCTAAGAAAGAATATGTACCTGACAGAACCATTAAACAGCATGGATTCCACAGGTAAAAGGAGAGACAAAATAGCGTTTAGTGTATTGTGTATGGCCCCCCACGTTTAAAAGTCACTTCTCTCTTCTAACCTCTTGAGACCATCAGCTATTAGTTTTATCAAAACCTTAAAAGTGGGTCTGGTGACAATTGTAAAAGTCAAAAATCTTATGGCTTTCCTCCAGCTGTTACAAAGTTAAGCTTAGCAATTTGGGAAAAAATATTCTATGATTTTAAATAACATAATAAAATATATTACCTTAATGCATATTAGTTTTTCTTCAGTAAGTTATACATGGCCCTAAACAAGTAAGTGTTTTGTAGCCTAGAACAGATGTTGAGAATGTGTCTGCATTTAGTAGAACCAGTTAATATACATTTACATGATGAGATGCAAGGGGGTGTATCAGTAATGAGCTTCACAAATGCTTTCTTCATTAATGCCATTTCATCTTTATGAGCATATTGGTTTCATAACCCCTCCTGTTTTTCTTGCTGGATGTCGGAAGCGCTCTGAAGTTCTGTATAATTCAACTGCAGGTGCAATCTTGGCTAAAAGTTTTGAACTATTCTGCCCAGACAAATGGGAGGTAGATTAATCTGGTGACTTGTGAATGCTTCATGAGTTAAACTGTATGACTCCAAGAATCCAGTATTCTAACACAATTTTCTCAATTATCTGAAATGGTAAAAATTTCAAGATAAGCATCAAATCTTCCCTTTCATACCCTTACCACAACCATAGCTGGGCCACCTTTTCCAGTGTGACTTGTGATTATTTTTGGCCCTGTGAATCCTGGGACAGGAAATGGAAATAAGATGAAGGGATGGGACCTCTTCCAGGTTTGACTTTTAAGATTCCGGTGCATGCTCTGCCTCGCTTCTTTCCCCTTCTTGCTGACTGGGGTAAGAGTGCAAAGCACGACCATGAGCCCTGAAATAACTGTGTAGCAGATACCTATGGTCTCTTCCATGACCTGAAATATTACAGAGTTTTAGGTTAAAATGATAGAGTTTCATGCAGGTGAAAACTAAACTTCATTTTTTTGCTTCCTTGCACATTTGAATCTATTCATTCCCAAAATTTAGCCTCCCCTGACTAAAACAATCAAGGATATAGACCTACTTTTGAAGAAATACAAATTTTTGCCTTTTGCCTTACTTCAAAATCTAGCCTAGAAGCAACCAGTTTAGAAGAAGCTCCCTTAGAAGACTCTAGAGATAATGTATCTATTTCCTCCCATGCAAAGCATTACCTGCTAAACTTTTGTCTGAAAATTTTGTGAGTCATGGTGAGAAAACAATCTGAATGTAATGCCTTTGAAGCTACATGATTTTGCACAAAACACAATTAGATTCAAAATAGCATCTGGCAAATGACCATTAACTTTCCTAAAAAAATATAACTAAGCTAAAGAGAAAAGGGACAGTAATTGTGAAGTTCCAAAACCAAAAACAGACACAAAGCCAGTACTCAGAAGGGATTTAGAGAAAAATGAAGTTTTAGTTAAAATATAAAAAACAATGATCTGTTCACCTTTTACTTCATGGAAGAAAGCAGTCTCATCTTCTCTGAGAGAAGACAAATAACAACAAACAAAATAGAACAGAAGAAAGCAAAACACCTTTATTTCTGTCTCTGAACTTCTGTTTCTTGGCTAAGAAACTTCCAGAATGAACCAAAAAGCAAGCTGAACAGTTCCCCTTCATTGTGCAACTGAAGCTTGTAGAGACAGCCTAAGTGTTACTCTCTTGTTTTCACCCTTCCTTTATTTATCAAAGGACCTAATACATTTCCTGGGTGTTTTTACAATTTAAAGTTTATATATAAACTAGAAAAGATGAAGCAAGGACTACAAAGGAGCGTGCTGCATGTCTTACCTTTCCTTTGCTTCTAAAATTGATGCTCTCAGAGACCAGAGTTAGAAACAGATTCAAGTTTAATGTCATAAATTCTGTGTCTACTGGACACAGAAAAGAGCAGAGCTGTTTCCGTACCCCTCATTCTACCCTTTGACCCAGGAAGTGAATCTTACCAGCAATCAGAAAGACAGCTGATGGGATATTTTTGAACCTCATACTGTGTGCTGAAAATGCATTCATTCAAACTAGAAACTGCAAGGATGACCAAAAGGGAAGAAGGCAAACCTAAAATACACATAGTGAACAAGAAACAATATTAAAAAATAAAATAAAATTCAGAAATGAGTATTTAAATCATTCCCTCTAGCAAAACAAAGTTTAGAAACTACTTAACACACTTAATATTATGAAAGAAAAAAATTTTCCCACAAAAGTATCACAAAACCTGAAATGAAAAGAAACTTAGATAAAAGGTTAGGAAGAAAAAAAAGTGTAGATAGTAGGACAAATTTTAAAGATAACCAATTGTGAAGAAAAGAAAGCTGGTGATTTGTGATTTCCTACTTTCACCCATAGTATATAGAAAATCCCTCCAAGTATTAAACACATAAAATTGCCAGCAGCTAGATGAAATAAGAAATATGTCTTCCATAGCACAGCTAAGCTTGTGACAATATGAGACACATGAATCAAAAGCCAGGCAGCATCACAATAGCTGTTCTCTGGGCAAGATGCCCAGGCCAGCAGCTCCCTGGAGGTGTGGACTTGGGTTTTAACTTGCCAGGCTTGAGAGATTGGAGACAAAGCATTGGCCCCTTGTAGCAAGAAAAATCACATTAATGACTTTCCTCTCACAAAGACCAGGAAACGAAAAGATGACATACTCAGGAGTTGAAACAGGAAGCAAAATCTCAGTCCATCAGACCTACCCCAAACTTGACAAAGAATAGCCAGCAAAGGAAGAGGTGGGTGAAAGACAATTTTTCTCTGAGAATTCCAATCGCAAGGCTCCCTCTTATAGATCTGGAGTCACGTGAGCAAGACCTGTAGATTCTTAAATACGTGAAATAGAATATTTTGAAAGTGTCTCAGGAGTGACAGAAGCTGGGCTTTTACAGAGCACATGTTAAACACAAGGTACAAAACTTGCAAGACAGAGTTCAACAACTATGAATTCCCAATTAAAAATCCAGTATATAAAAGAGAAAGAAGCCATCAGTAGAAAAATAAGCAGATAATTATAGAATAAGAGATGCAAATACTATAAATATTGGAAATATTTCAAATACACGATGAAAAAGATGTTAGCATGCTTAAAGACCTAAAAAGGGAATTACAATATGACAAAGTGAATTATAGTATAAAAATTGATTTAAACATTTACAAAATCTCTTAAAAGCTACCAATATTCTACATGAAAAGTGATCTGTAAAAAGCAAAAGAACATTTCACATGTGTTGATTAAATTGTAAATATACTTCATTTAAAAGGATCTAAGACAAGAGTAACAACTCTGACCATTTTCACAAGTCAGATCAATACAACAGAATCAAGAAAAATTTAACAAATAAAAAGATTCAAAAGGAAAAATTAAAATTTCTATAATGCCAAAAATTAAAATTTCTATAACTACGATTGCTTAAATATAAAACCTAGAAGGATTTGTAAATATATGAATGCAATTAGGAACAGTTTAAAAATGGTTAATAGACCTGAAGATCAATATGTTTTGCAAAAGAAATTTTTTTAAAAAATTAAGAAAGGGTTACTATTTACAGTGTGAACAAAACAATTTGGCTCTATCTTAATAAATACACATATAGAATAATTTAAATAAAAGAAAGAAGTGAAGTAAATAGAAAATATGTCCAAGGATATTGTAAGATTTAATGTTTAAAAGAGCTAAATTATATAATTCAACAGAAAACCTAAAGTCAACTTTCATGAAACTTGACAAGCTGATTATAAATCTGTATTGAAAAAGTAAGAAATTTCTAATAAAAAAATTTCAGGCAGATAATGCTCCCTATCAAATTTGAAATGTGCTATGATGTCATCAAAAGTGTGGGATCAATAAAACCACAGACAAATATACAACTGGAAAGTAAGAGACAGACTCGAAAAAAAATCATGCAAAAGTTTGGTATATATCAACAAGAAGATAGTTGAGACAATTACAGAAAAAATAAACTGTCAAATAAATGAGTTGTGGGCAATTTGTTCTCCTAAGTTACTTTTTAAAAAGATACTGAAAGCCTTTCTCACAACACAAGCAAAATAAATTCCATATGCACTGAGAATATAAATCTGATATGCTAATCATGAAACGTCTAGAAAATGGCATAAAATATCTTCCTGGTCTATTGTGTGAAAAGTTTCCTTGAGCCAACTGCAACCCATCAAGAAAATGTCAGTCATATTATTTAAAAGTTAATAATTTTTCTTACAAAGAGAAGAAATATAAAGTCACTAAACATGATAGTATACTACAAAAAATTCGGGACTATGAAATTGTTGGTATAAGTTAAAGAATAAGGTAAACGAAATACGTCTTTAAAAATGCTTGATCTGGTTGTAAGGTGAATGATATGATTCCAGAATATGGATGAAAATATCAAAGAAATGAAAACTATAAAAGATGAATGATGTAGAGGCTACTGAACAAACGTCTCATTTGCTAATTATGGGCGTTTCTGAGGGAGACAAACAATTCACCAAATTAGCAATATTTAAATAAGTCATTGAATAAAACTTTTAAGAATTCAAGAAACCACTACAATTTGCATGAAACAAGCCAACAAACCTAAACATCTACATTTTAAGTGTTTTCAAATCACTTACATAAATGAAACTTTATGTCAATTTCAATTCACCAAAAAAAGTCATTTCTACAGAGAAGCTTTTAAACACCAAACTATCCTAAACTTTCTCCTCCACAATACTAAGTAACAATGGAACCATGCTTGCAGATTTGAGGAAAATTAATTGTCCCTTAAGAGCAAGTCATCAACATGTAAAGTCAGGAGGAAGGAATCACAGCAATACAAGGTCTCCAAAAATACACCTCCCACAGATATATCCTGATGCCAGTTCATCTGGTACTCGCTCAATAAAGAAAAACCATAGTATCCAAGTACTGACAACCAGCAAAGTCTGAAAAATAGCTAAACTTAGACATAATGGCAATCAGTACATTCCTTCAAGAAGTTTGTCATTAAAATGTATATAATACCGGTGTAAATATAGAAATGAATATGAAAGATCTGGTTATGAAATCTAAAATTATACTTCCAAAAAAACACCAGTAACTGGCAAGGACATGGAGAGAAATAAAACAGCAGACAGCGGTGTTCTTCAGGGGATGCAGCAGGAAGAAAACCGCACACTGGCCAGCCGTGAAACTCACTGATCACTGTCTTTCATTCGCGACAGGGACAATGTGAACTAATCGTTGAACTTTCACAAGCCAAAATGCGTACAAAAAAAAAAAAAGTTAAATAAGGGAAAAAAAAGGAGAAAGAAAAAGAAAAGATTTTAGAATTCAGTGCGGACAGTGGATTTAAAAGTATATTTAGTACAACTGTCTTAAGGTTTTATGTGCTCTCAAGCCTGTTAGTCTAGTTTTCAGTCTGTATATATGATAATGAACTTTACAAGATTGTACAAAACAGATAAATGAATCAGATGCTGGAAAAATAAAAGAGGGTTGGACTGAGAGGCAGAAAAGAGGGAACTGAAATATGTTATGTACATGTACCAGTTTCTACAGAGAATGTGATCATTAAGTACTGCGAGCATGTACTAATAAAAGAAAAAATCTATAAAGTATAAAAGACACACACAAGAAGAAAAGCAAATGAAAATGAGCATTGTAATAGCAAGCTATTATGATTAATTGACCTATTAAAGGACAAAATTATGCTGCTTAAGCCACTAATGTTTCTTATATGCTAATATATTAAGTGAAGATGTATTGCTTATATGAGGCAGGCCTAAAGTAACATAACATGAAACAATTTAGGTGTGGATAAAGGTTCATTAAATCAAGTCACAGAAAATAAAATTAGTACACTAGTTTATAAATAACATTGTTTTAAAGAAGCATAATTAGTCTATAGTGCAATACTCTGCACTCATAGGCTTGGAACCAATGAAGAAATAAACAGGATCGTGACAAATGGCAAGTTGGCCACTTATCTCCAGTACAGAGGACAATCAAGGCCAAGGTCCTATGCGGAGGGTGGTGTGGAGGAGGAGAGCGCCCGAGCACCCTTGCCAGTACCTTCTCTCAGTTCTATATTCCAGAGCTCACTGTCCTCCCAGTAGAAGGAGCAACTCAGACATGGAATCTTATTCTAGACTCACAAAGTTATAGGCCTGTCAGCCTTGTGTTGCTTCTCTAGGAAAAATTGTACACAGTGTACACACACACACACACACACGCGTGTACATGATTGGAGACCCTTGCAGGGTCTGTCCAGGTTACAGAGCAAACCGGGGAAAGGAGAGAATGAGCAAGAGACAAAGTAGAGGGGAGCCTAGCAGGGGTCTGGGCCCACCAGCTGCTCTCCAGGAGCAAAAGCCCCCAGTCTCCTGCTAGCCAACACTGTATCAGCCATGCAGGGAGGAGGTGGGGCGCTTCTCCTGGAACAGTGTAGACGCAGTGGTAACATGGGCAAGTTTAGCATCATAAAGGAAAAAGCCAAGATGCAGCCCTACACTGGAGTGCTAATCTCACTGGCCAAGAGGAAGGGATTTCCACATTTCAAAACCAGCCCAGGAGGCAGGCAGGGCAAAGGAAGCCTAGGACAGATCCACTGTCAACTTATAACTCATGGTCTCCAACAATACACCATGCATATTTAGTGGGTGCACAACCATATGTGCACATGTGTGTATTTATATTGTCTCAGAAAAGATATTGAAAACATTCACAAATTTACACATGTTGAGAGAAAGATTTATGGACAAGTCCTTATTTTCTCTAGTTGAAGTAGAGAAAATGTAAAGGTCTATAACTTTATTAATTTTGAATTAACACCCATGTTAATTTTGAACTGTCAAAAAATAAATTATCTTCCTGGACTGCTCCATAGTTTTATACCTGTTCGTTAGCTACAAAATATCTCAGCAGCCTGGTCTGGTGGCTCATGCCTATTAGCACAGACCTCATGAGACTGAGGCAGCTGAGGCAGGAGGATCACCAGCAGTTTGAGGGCAGCCTGGACTACATAGCGAGTCCAAGACCAGCCTGAACTACGTAGAGAAATCCTGTCTCAAAAAGCAGAACAAAAGCAACAAAGCAATAAAAAAAACCTCCATATGTCTCCCAAAGCAGAAACTTCATGTCATATTGTCTGATCTAAATTGAAAAACAAAGGTTTAGATCCTCAAACAACTAGAATAAGACCCCAAATCTTTGAAAAGCAACCATAAAGCACTGAATGTTTTGTGTTGCTGAAATTTTGGGATAGAAGGGTAGAGCTGGACATGGGGCTTCTTGGTAGAATGCGTACCCTGTTGGGTAGTTCTGGGTTCAATCACCAGCAGTGAAAAAAAGAATAAAAATGATTAATACCACTAATTTCTAAAAAAAAGTAGATAAGATTCAGGAAAAGTACACTAAGGAAGAAAATTATAAAAAGCTTAATAGCTTTTTATCATGAGAAAAAGACCAAGAATGCTAGCAAATTAACCAATTTCTAAGCAAGCATTCGTTTGGAAAGAATGAAAGAAAAAGAAGGAAGGAAGGAAGGCAGGAAGGAAGGAAGGAAGGAAGGAAGGAAGGAAGGAAGGAAGGAGGAAGGAAGGAAGGCAGTAAGGAAGGAAGGAATGCAGGAAGGAAGGAAGGAAGGAAGGAAGGAAGGAAGGAAGGAAGGAAGGAAGGAAGAAAGGAAGAAAGGAAGAAAGGAAGAAAGGAAGAAAGGAAGAAAGGAAGAAAGGAAGAAAGGAAGAAAGGAAGAAAGGATAGTAAGCCGAGATTCGCATGGCGAATTCGATAGCCAGGAGAAATCCTGAGGGAAAAATATAAGTCGGGTGCTGCTTAAATTTCCCAAAAGATGTTTTCAAATACATCATTTGTTTTTAATTACAGCAAAAGTAAATTGTGAGCTCTAAAATGAATTGAAATGAAAACCTAGGGGAGAAGGAAAGCATATGTCAGGTCTTTGTCTTTTTCCTCAGGATATGTGGTGCATCTTGATATTTTTATGCACTCATCCTGATGATAATATGAGATACAAGGAATTGAAGATAAAATTCAGGGGCAAAGGCAGCTACAGAGACCCTCAAAATAAAGCAAGCTCTCCAACCAGTTATAATGCACCCTAAGAATGTGTGACAGATACATCCTGTGTCTCAGAAGAACACGTAGGAATTTTACTTTCCTGCCTCCAATCTCATCTTGATTTCATGAGGGAAAAATGTATTTTAGAGTTCATGAGCTCAGAGCTTCCACATGTAAGTTTTGAGACACCTATCAGTTTTATTCTGTCCAAAAAAATGATTGATTAAATTACTCTCCTCTCAAAGATCTGAAACTCTCAGAAACTGCCAAGAAGCAAAAACAAAAACATGAAAAAATGAAGGTACAAGTTTTATCTATGTCTCAAAATTTTTTAAATGTTTGTAGTTAAATTTCTGAATAAAGCGGTAATCTCTGACAGAAACCTCACGTGCCTCACAATGAAATGACAAGACAGGAATGAGAATTAAGAAAAACAATAAATAAGTAAAGTAGTAAAAGTTTAATGTGCTAGAATTATTATAAATGTTAAAAGAAACAAAAGTGAAGTTTTAAAATGAGGAGTGGAATCCTCACTAAGCTTTGGAATATGAAAATTAGAAGATTACAATAAAAAATCCACAACATACAAAGCAGGTTAGGTATAGCTAAAGAGATATTCAGCAAATTAAAAGATAAATCTGAAGAAATTATATAGCTTGCTAGTCAGAAAAACCAAGAGAAATAAATTTAAAAGAGAGATTAAAAATATAAGGTATCAAGTATAAAAACAGAAAAAATATAATTATATAAGGACATACTGCAGAAACACAGAAGTAAGGATGACAGCATTCAATGAATATGATGTTTCAAACTTTACCAGGATTTTTGAAAAATTTGAATTCTCACCACAATATTTCATGTACCAAGACCCTGAAAGCAAGCCAGTTTAGCAATTTTATTCTCAGACAAAATAAACTTCAGGCAGAAACAGATCAAAAAAGTCAAAGAAGGTCACTACATAAACGTTTACAGAACAATCCAATACTTGAAAATGTGTATGCACTTAATCCTGGAGCACTTGACATCATAAAACAAATACTACCAGACATAAAAGATCAAATATACACCAACAAAATCACAGTGGATGACCTCGATACCCATTTTCACAATGAGATCAACTCATCCAAAAATCAACAAAGAAATATCATGGGTTGAAGTACACCTTTGGACTTAATAGATACCAATTGTAATAGTACCATAATAGAGTGTTCTACTCTACTGTGGCAGAATGTACACTCTTCTCAGCACACCGGACTTTCTCCAAAATAGACCACAAAGGTATTATTTAAGTGTAAAAGAGTTGAAATCATTCCATATATACTATCAGATCATTAAGCATTGAAACTAAAGACAAATCACCAAAGAGATGACCATGAGATGTTTATAAACTCCTAGAAATTTAGCAGCACATCCTTGAATACCCAGTGAGTCACAGAAGAAATTAAGGAAAAATTGGACAATTCTAGAATCAAAGCACAATACCAGTACAACACATCAGAACACGTTAACAATGAAAGCAGTCCTAAGAGAAAAACATATCTCAGATAATAGTCACATTAGATAAACAGAGTGAGCCCAAATAAATAACTTAGTGATGACCCTCAAGATACTCGAAAAAACAACAATTCAAGCCCAAGTTTAATTTAAAGAGAGAAATCACAAGGACAGAATAGAAATTAATGTAATGAAGACCAAAAAGACTACAAAGAATCAATGAATCAGAGCCAGTTCTTTGAAAGGAGATAAAAAAGAGAGACAGCCTTAGTTAAACCTACCAAAGAAAGAAAGAAAAGACTCACATCAATGCAGTTAGAAATGAAAAAGGTGTAAATTAAAAGTGATACAATCAAAATCCAGAAGAGAGTAACTGCTATGAAAAATTATACTCTACTAATAGAGTATAGAAATCCTGAAGAAATAGACAAGTTCCTATGCTCATTACCAAAACTGAACCAAGAAAACATAAAAGTTTCAAACCATCAAATAATAAGCAATAAAATTGAGGCAGAAAAATATGCCTTGCTAAATAAGAAAAATTCAGTACCTGATAAATTCACCAGTGAAATCTACAAGAACTTTCAGGAAGTTACAACACACATCCTTCTCAAAATCCTGAATGATATTGAAAGACAAGTAATGTTTCCAAACTCATTTCTGGACACGAGCGTCACTCTTACTCAAAACTCAGACAAGGATCCAACTAAAAATGAAAATGACTGACCAATTTCCTTAATGAACATAGATGCAAAAGTCCTGAATAAAATGTTGGTAAATGGAATGCAACAAATCATCAAACAGATCGTATGTCATGACTGAGTAGGTTACATCTGGGGATTGTAGGAATGCTTCAGCACATATAACTCAATAAATGTGATATGCCACATAAAAAGAAGTAGAAACAAAAGTGACCTGATCTTATCAATAGATTCAGAAAAAGCTTTTGACAAAATCTAAGACCCATTCATAATAAAAACCTTAAAAAATAGGTATAGAAAGTTTTACTGCGATCCTTTAAAAATCAGTCATTAAAAACTGGACAACATCATATTAAATTGGAAAAAACAGAAATTGTTTCCTCCAAAATCAGGAAGAGACAAGGATACCCACTTATCACCTCTCCAGTTCAATAAAATACTCAAATCATTAGCCAGAGCAATAGAGAAAGAGATATAAAAGATGTATACAGGAAAGGAAAAAGACAAATTATTATTATTTTCAGATAACATGAATCTCTCCATATAAAACCCCAAAGAAACTTCATGAGAAGACTTCTAGAATTAATAAGCAAACTTAGCAGTGTAGCAGGATAAAAAATCAACACAGAAACATCAACAGTGTTCCTTTACACCAGGAACTCACTGAGAAAGAAATTAGGGAAACAATACCATTCACAGTAGCATCAAGGAAAAAAATATATATGTAATATATATGTATATACATGCATCCATACTTAGGAATTAAACTAATGAGGGTAGTAAAAGAATTCTACAACAAAAACTATAGTACTCTGGAAAAGGAGATTGAACAGGACATCCGAAACATGAAAATAAATATCCCTTGTTACTATGTAGGCAGAACCAATATTGTCAAAGTGGTCATAACTCAAAAAAGTAGTAATATAATTTCCATTTGACCTGGCTATTCCTCCTTTAGGTACCTTATCAAAAGAGTTAAAGATGTTACATTGCAGCAATAAATATATACCAACCCTCATAGCAACACAATTGATAATAGCTAAAACTTCGAAGCAGCATGAATGCCCATCCATAGATAAATGGATAAAGAAAATGTGGTATCCTACATAATAGAATACAGTTAGCTATAAAGAAGGATAAATCTGAGATATCTGTAGGAAATCCATTGAATGTATCATCTCAGGTGAAATAAATCAGACATACAAACAAATGGCATTTGTTTTCTCTCATATCAGAGATCCAAAGAACAAAAAAGAGCAAAATTAAAAAAAAAATATTGAGCAAACAGGGAGACAGATCTTTTGCAAGTGGGAAAGGGACTAAAGGAACAAGAGTAGGAGGTGTCAGGGGAGGAAGAGACCGAAAAAGATTTCAGGATGTGTCTCAAAGACGCACCAACTACCCACAATGAATGGCACCATTATACATGGCAAACATCAATTTAGAAAATACCAATGAAAACAGGGAAGGAAAGGTAGAGAAGGAGGCAAAGAGCAGGGTGGGAAGTGGAGGGAAATGAAGTAAAACACAGTACGAACTTGTGCCTATTTCCCAAGGTGAAAGGAAGCATCGGAAACTGCAAACTTGTACTGATAAAAACATTTGAAAAAAGATGTTGCACTATTAATATCATAAGTGTCCTGAGTGACAACTTAGTTATTTATGCCTCTAAGAAAAAGATTTTTAGGGAAAAGTATAGTAAGAAATCTTGTCATAAAATGACCTCCACTATTTGATATAAGCATTTCTATTAAACATCATTATCTTATTTTCTTCTTTTCATGGGAACAAGAGAAGCTCTAGGAGTATACAGACATGTTAGTGGCATGTTTCACTATTATATGGAAATATTTAAATGCTAGTATTTGAAAACTTCTTAAACATAGTTGATAATCATAGTAGCATCTTTATAAATGGAGGTGGCATAAGTTAAAGCAGTGTTGATTTAACACATTGATAAATTGCTCTCAACTGTTTAGGAAGTTATACTTTTAGGAATTTTTCCATTTCAATTAATTCCCATGGAATCATTAATAATAGTCTGTTTATATCTACTTAAATTGTGTGACATGTAGAATTCCCTTTTCCATTCTTATTTTTATTTGTGGCTTCTTCCACTTTTGATTAATCTCATTAGAAGTCTGTCTGAAAATATTAGTCTTAAAATTAGTTTCAATTTCCCATTAATAAAATCATATAAAAGATTAAAAGAGAATGAAATTATCTACCAACCTCATTCAAAAATATATACAAAAATCATAAACACAATATTAACATACAGATTTTAACAATGTATTAAAAATACAGCCAATTGATTGTATGCCAGCACTCTAATTTTGAGTTGCATTACAAGATTTTTAAAGGGAAACACCCAGGAGGAAATTTTACTAGAATTGAGGGATGATGATCAATAAAATTCAACATGTATTTATCGTAAAACCTCTTTGTAAACTATAAAGAGAAGCAAACTTAAACTAACAACAAGCATGTACAAAATGTCTAAATCAAACATCTTATTTAACTTTGAAGAATTATGTTTTCTTCCCTTTATGTTCAGGAAAATAATAATTGACTTTACGCATCTATTCTCAACATTTCAGCAGATTTCAGCACTCTGGTCTTCTGCGCTCTGACCAAAATCGCCCATCAAACTCAACCCACCCCATTCTGCCCTCCAAACTCACCCCACAAGCCAGTTCTCAAGGCTTCTGAACCCATGTTCAAGAAATGTCATGGCAACAACCCCACTTCTCTGGTACCAAATCTTAGTTACTTTCTTATTGGTGAAATAAAATACCGGCTCCAGTCATAACAGAATGTGAAAAACAAGTTAAATTTTTCCCTAATAAATCTATGAACTGAATAGAATTCCAGTGAACAGATTTTTTTTTTATTTTTACTTTTTATTTTTTGGTACCGGGGATCGAACTCACAATCTTGCACTTGCCAGGCAGGCGCTTATGACGCTGAGCTAAACCCCCAGTCCGTGAACAGATATTTTCGTGTACCCTGACCAACTGATTCTAAAATTAACACAATGGAGCAAGAAGCTGAGAAGACTCAAGTCAGTTCTATACAAGAACCAATTAGGAGTGCAGCATTGTTGAAGTGGATGGCCTCCGGCTGGTGGACATCAGCATGGATCAAACAGTAGATTGGAGACTCAAGAAAAAAAAAAAAAAAATAACAGGCAAAACTTTTAGCTGAAATTCAGAGCCAGGTTTTGTGTGATTGCTAAGCTTCTCCACATTATTTCCAAGGTAATGACTGCAAAATGTTCTCCTGATACTGTCACTGTCCTTCTTAAAGTTTTCAGTAGTTTCCTAGCCTTTAGGATGTAGTTTGTCCCTTGGTAGAGCACACCAGCCATTTCTTGTTGGGATCCCCTGGATCTCCTGGACCATGCTTGTCTTAGTGATGTGTCCCAGCCTTACAGAGATACTCTATTGAATGTATTCTCCAAGCTTCTTTTAAAATCTGACTGTTTCATTTTACATCTTGAAAACCTCCTTTTTCTGCCTTTATGCTGATGACCTAATTTCTCCTCTGCCCTCCATACTGTGCCCAGTACCTAATAAATCACTTGAATGAAATGTTGAATAAATAAGTCAGAAGTGGCACATGCCTGGCAGCCTGCTCACAGTGGTAGGAAATTTCCACACATAAGCATGGTGGGAATATAGAGTTGAATCTTTTGATGTGGCCATTAGGTCAGATTTGCTTTGGGTGGCCTGACAAGCAGTTAGCCAGAGGATATTATTAAATGTGTTGGTGGTCAATCACTCAGTATGTGTCCACATGTAAGCCTTTAACATAAATTTTGAATAACCACTTCATTAATTTCTGCAGTATACTCATTTTCACACAGAATAAATCACACTCTTAGCATACCATGGAGCAGCCAAACTTAATAAATGCTTCAGCATAATAGAGGGAAGCTTTGAATGTAAATATTTATTTTACATAGATCATAATTGTTCACTGTTACACACACACATTGATCTACTCTAAAATTACCCTTATTTCCTTTCGATTATTTGTAACTATATGTGAATCTCCAGCTCACTGATTCCCTATCTTTATAGTGTACATATGATAATGCATATATTTTCTTCATGTGTTTGCAGAAATTACTTTATAGTAGGAGGCATGCTATCCCTCATATTACCAGGCTCTACAAATCCCTCATTATGCCCATGAATGTGATCTGGGGATAAAATGCAGCCTTACTTGAGACTCAGTTCACCTTCAGGACACCAGTTGTGAGGCCAATTTTCAAACTGACGTCACATAGATAAATTATAATCTGATTTCTTGTTACCAGGAAACCTTATTACCATTTTCCATTACACTTTCTAAGGTGGGTTTTGGTTTCTGCTTGATAATCTTGATCCTTCCTTCCCCGTTTGAGTCTCAGATTAACAGGATTTTAATGTCAGAGGAAGCAAGCTTACCAGCTAGGCACCCATCACTCCAGCCTAGGTCTCCCGTTTGTAAATGATCCTGAAGCAGGTTTCTAAGCCCCAGTCAGGGTGCACCTGCTGAGATACTGAGCAATGAGATACATATTCCATGAAAAGGGTTTTTGTTTTAATTTTTGTTAAATTGTCAAATTCTAAGTTAATGGATGGCCAATGTGGACCTGCAAATGGGCTCATGTGGAAATATTTCTAATTGTGGCTGTCTTTTTTTAAAATTGTATTAAAGGCTTATTCTTTTGCAGCTGTAAAAGAAATACGATAACTTCCCACCAATGTTAACTCGATGAGAGTATAAGAGACATCAAATAAAAGCAGCCATGCAATGAAAATTAAAGTTCAATATCATTAATTTAATTATAGTACATAATCATTTGACAGTGCTATAGATTGAATTTAAAGGATGATATTATAATTGATTGTTAATCATTAAGAGGCATGCAGTAAAGATAATGCTGCCTGGGTGGTAGTAGGTTACAATTTTATCCTATCCAAGGACTCAATTGTGGGAACAAATGGCTCTTGTCACCATTGGTGAATTAGAGAGGGTGGCAATGGAAGCAGAGGTGCCCTGTGGACATGCGGGGCAGAATAAGGACTGCCGTGAGAGAGGGCTAGCAGCGTGCCTGCCTGCAGCCGAGCACTCTGCATACACAGTCTCATTTAAATTTTATAATAAACTGTGGGGTTGATACAGTTATCTCCATTTCACAGATGAGGGGAATGAAGTTCTGGAAGTTTAAGGAACTCACACATGGTCACATGCTGAATAATAAAGAGGGTGCTTTGCCTCAGCAGAATGCCCAAACTGTGATCTACTGCTTAAATTCCCTCCAAGGACAATCTGCAAAACGAGCTGCCATCAATCTGAAATTGTTTGTTGTCCACTGGTCATGACACTTGTCATTGATAGCCTAATAACTATAGGTGAAGAAACAGCCTCCTTCTCTGCAGGTTCTTTCAAGTTTTCTTGTCCCTTTTCTTCTCTTGATGAGTTGAGGGTCGGGTGGAGTAAAAAGAGTAGAAATATTTTACATTTTGATATATGTTATTAGGCAGCTTTACTTGACAAGATTAAGAAAGAGACTGTGATGTGCCCTTGGGGTTATACTATGAAGAAAGAATGATTAGCAGGACAGAGACTACTGACTGGGAAAGTTTTGCCCAACGTGGCATCCTGTGATGATGGAAGAGAGGTCTGAAGAAGTATCCGCTACATGAAACATCACGCCCAGTTTGTTCTTGTTCATTTTCCTGGTTGTACAGAAACCACTGCATTTTACTGCAATTGTGTTCTCATTGTTGATAGCTTGAAGAACTTTGATACTCAAAGAAAATACAATTTGGACCTACAAAATCACTTTTTTCTTAGACACTTAAAGTGTTTATTTGAGAGATAAAATTTAAAACACATTGGCTCGTCTTTTCATAATGGAACCACAAAAGCTTTAAGGAATATTGGAAGAAAGTTTAACAATTACTTCCAGAAACAGTTGTCCCTAACTTGTAATATGTTCATTTACAAGAATGCAAAATTCTCTTTGGTGGTTTAGCATGCATTTCTGAATAAAAAAAAAATAAGACTCATTAAAATTCAGATCATTCAAAACACTTTCGCACACATAATCTTTATTTTACCATCATATGTTAAAATTAGAAATATTTACTATTTTTCAGATAGACTAAATGAGCTCTGTAATCATCTAGTATGATTCTGAAAATGGACCAGGTATTTAGTGTTGACACTGAGATTGAAATTAGTTCTTCAAACATAAACTTTTGGTCTTTGTTCTACACACCATGTGCATGTTAGGTTTTTGGTTGGACCACAGGACGTAATTTATTATACCTGAACTATGTTCTTTATAACATATGTTCACTTTTTACTATTCCTTCTGAAGCTATCATCCAAATTCAGTTGTTTTAGACCCTGAAAATAAATATTTAATCGTGCTATGAAACAAATGTTTTTCTCTGTTCCTACTGGCCTTATGGTTAGTGGGAAAGTCTTCCCTCCCACAGTTCTCATAGATGGCTTAGGATACTGTGGGTGTTTCTGTGTCAGAATGACTGGGTGTGTGGCCATTCCAGAAAACCTGTGCAGCGTGGTGGGGAAAAGCCTGATGTTGGGTTCGAATTGAGCTCCAAGACAGCCTTGACTCTGCACCTAAAAACTCACTCAACTTCCACTTTCCCATTTTTAACTGGGTGTGCAAACACCTATTGTTTATCTTATTGATTCTAAGAATTCCAATACAAATACATATTTTTATTCAGTATTAAAGTGTTATAGGCAGCAGTAAGGGTACTAAGAATACAAAGCAGACAAGTTTCAAAGTGCTTGCATTGTGCTGGGTGAAAATGTGCAATAAAAACAATATCTTATGCCTGGTGCTGATTAGTGTTATGAGGAAAATTGTGGGTAAAAATTAAATATGAAGTGTCAGAAAGGAACTCTCATTTACAAAGCACAGCCAGAAAGGAACTGTAAGGACACATTTGAATTACAGTGAAGAGTATGTAGCATAAACCATATGTAGACTGGATTTATTCAAAGCAGTATTATCTACACATTTGTGTTCAGTACAGGACTGTTATTTAGTATGGACTCATGAACTCAGTAAGTTTGATCTGACCATCACCTACAGCAGAGTACCATACCATTCCACATAGAGAATGTGTGTGTGTGTGTGTGTGTGTGTGTGTGTGTGTGTGTGTGTGTGTGATTTTTCTGTAAAAGCCTTCAGACTGTCTATTTCTTGGGCCAAAACAATCATGAAAAGATTCACTGCAGAGAAGTGTTACATGTGTTTTGTAATATAAAATGTAAACAGTATAGGCAGCAAAATATATATGATTGTCTTTTGCATATGAATGTGTTCAGTATCATAGTTGAAGAGAAAATATCAACTGAATGCAAAACAAGTAGATATGAGCTGCCCATGTACCTTGAATATTAGAATTCAGAATATTGCAATTATCCTGAATATTTGATTTGTTGAACTAACGGTCATTTTTCAATTGTCAAGACCTTTCTACTAGTGACAAATTACTAAATTCATTATTCTGACCTCTTTAAAATAGTGTTGTGTTCATTTGAACTCTAGCAATTAGATGAAAAGAAGCTAGACTTTAACATAACTTTTAGAGATATTTTTTGTTTAAAATATGAAAATATGCATTATTTTTCTGAAAATCATACAAACAATTCTATTCCTTGCTCAGCATTTGTTTTTGGGAGAAGAACATACCTTTCCTCAAGTTTCTTTTTGTAGCATTAAAAAAAGAAAACCTGAGAGATTATGTTTTGAAACTGAATACCCCTGATGGCATTTTAATTTGATATTTCTCTACTAACAATTTCTTGTAGTTCAAAAAGTGATGTGAAAATTTTGAACCGTTCCACATTTCTTTACTACTAATTTCTATGAATCTGTTTTCCATAAACAATGAGCTCTGTTAAACTGTTACAATTATTTATTAAAGGGGAAAAATTAGCAGAAATAAATACACATGGGCATCAGTTCTGTATAACTATCATAAGGACTTCACCTATTTTAAGATGTCAAATAATACAAATTTATTTTTGTCCTCAGACTGCTGGATCTAAATATATTTTGAACTCTCCCTGTTTTTAAAATTCTTTTGCTTATGATATTTAAAGAAAACAATGTTCTTTCTTAAAGAAATAATGTTTCTAATTCTGAATGCACTGCCATGACAAAAACATTTGGATTCAGTAATGCTATATTAACGTACTATAATTAGTTTTTATGCTCCCTTTCAGATTAGAACATAAGCTTCATAAAGGCAGAAACCAAGTTGTACTTTCACAACTTTAGTGCTCAAAGTAAAGAAGAAAATAAACATATTCCTTTGGAATATTGTACTGAGAAAGTGCAAACAAAATATTATGTATCTGAGCTCTCTTGTCCACACCTCAATGCCCGGTTCACATTCTTACAAAGGTAGCCACCAGTATGACAGCAGGCTGATGTTGGGACACGGTAAGCGTATATGTTGCTCATTTTCACTTGTTACGTTCAACAATCACAACTGTAATCAACACTGGGTCAAGTAAGCAGCTAATTAAAGTGAGAAGCGCTCGAGCATGCCAACTGAACAATCCCATAGTGCAAGTCATTCAGGTTCTATCAGTTTTACTGCTTTATAATTCATCACCTTTATTTTTCTGGTGTTGATTTAGTTTCATCTTGATAATCAGTCTCTTACTAAACTTCAGCAAGCCTTTGTCCAAGTGCTTACTATGCTGTGCTATTTGAAAGTGAAGTTGGGATAATTCTGAACACACTGTCCCTCTAGTGGGACAGAGGACTTCTCCATGCACAAGGATCTAAGAAACAAAAAAACTCAACTGTGATTAACTTTCTGATAGTAGCATTTCTTTTTTATTCATTTTTCATGTATTGATTTTGCAAACATTTATTAGGCAGCAGTTACATTCTGCTATGCAGGCCTGGATTGCACAGCAGTGAAGAAACACTGGTTACACTTTAGTAAGACTTATAACTCAGCAAGGGATGGATATTTTTGGAGACACATATTTTAAAATGCTACTCAGTGATATCTTAAGGGATTACCAGTGGTATTTCCTGACCTTTTATCTCTAAAATTTGAAAAGGTATCACATTTTAATTTCTCAATGAATGTATTATTTTTCACTAATTTCACTTTGTCCCCACTGAAAGCATTCTCAATTAATAGAAAAAATGACATGGTTTACATCTCCCAAGCTGTCAACTTTAGAAACCAGTATTGAGCTGAGAAGACTTCAGTCCTTGGACACACTTAGTCATAGCAAATATCTGGCACAATCCTTAGCATCCATGGAACTTTCAATATAAGAATTTATGGGATGGTACAATTGAAGAGCAGAGGCAAAATATGCCTTAAAATTTTGCAACCAGAATGATAACAAATTCAGTAAAAGAAATTAGGTAACATGGAAGTTGAAAAATGTAACTGATCACTGTCAAGAACTATGGTTAACAAACTACGACACCAATCAAAAAGTTATTTACAATAGAAAACAATGAGGAAAGTCCTGACCATTGTAAGATCGTAAGTACTGAGAGAAGGTGATGGAAATTAATGCTGGACAAAAAAGAAAGGCTGGGCTATAAAAATAAAGTCGAGACTGAGCTGAATTTCTCAAGGTGGCAGGGTTGCAGCAACCCTCGAAAGTATTACTTGAAAACAAAAGCCTATTTTTTTTTCTTGGAAGGTAATTTCTTTGACTACTTTTATCTATTTTTGGTACGAATTTTTGCCTCTCAAACTTTAACTTAAAACACACTTCTGTCAACTTTTCCCTTTCTTTCAAGAATTATTATAACCATTATCCAGGTTTTATGAGATCCCTTTATTTTTCCCCCTCAAAGATGAACTTTATTAAGTATGGAGCAAAATGGAAAGCACTTCTTACTGTGTTTCCCCATAGGCCATCCCCAGGTGGGTTTCACGATTACCAGGTTTTAAGGATATAAACAGCATCGTGGCATAATGGTCTCTTATTCTGCAGAACCTTGTAATACAACACCAGATTATTCTCTCCTTCCTCCAATATATCATCCCTTCGGTGTCATTATACAAATAGACCTAACAACGATGAATATTAAAGTTCTTTGACTCTAAAGTTAAGGGCACAAAATAAGCAAATATGGATTGACATATAACCTAATAAAATTGATTTTATTGGAACTCTGCTTCCAATTCTGATGAAGTACTTAAAGGTAGACTCATCACTGTGTTGGAACTGTTGAGTTGAAAACACAAGGAAAAATTTAAAAGGCCAAAATATTTGAAGTCATCAAAGTGATACTAAAATGTGAGTGTGTGTGTGTGTAAGAGGATTATCATTTTACTGCCTTTTTCATCCTGGGCATCTGTTTATTTGTGCTTCAAGACAAAAATGTGATAATCCAGGTTGTTAAAGCACAAGGACATTGCTGTGAACCAGAAAAATTAGAATTGTTGAAAGTCTCATGGAACTGAAGACACAGAAAAGGAAGACTAAAGATCCAAGTAAGAAAAGGCAAAAAAGAACTCAGTCTGACTTGGTTAGTTTCCCTAATAAGTACTAGTTCATAAAAACAAATAACTCAGGAACTTAAGAAATTAACTGGAAGTTCTTCCCTCAAAGACTAAAATAAACAGAATTTTTTTTTATTATTCTTTCTTTACTGAGTAGATGAGATCTAATATTCTTAAACTACCAAGAGGAAAATTCCAGAGTTTGTCTTATTCTGAAATTCACACATACACACACACACACACACACACACACACACACACACACAAATCAGGGCTATGAGTGCTTCAAAATTTTTAGTAAAATCCAAACAGAGATCATTTGCATTTCATTAAAATAATTTGATCCCTGTCCTATTTTCCTAGCTAAGAAATATGAACATGTTTAGATGAAGAGAGTGTGATCTACAGTTTGTATGATTTTAAAAACATAATGTAGGACATACAATGAAAAATTGTATGCCAAAAGATAGAAGCAAATGGCAAAACCTGATAGGTTAAAAATAGAAAATAGATACAGACCCACACATAACTCAGAAACTGGAGGAGCAATGACTATAATGTAATTATGATGAATAGTTTTAGAGAAATAGAAGACATTATTAAGAATTTCTTCAGCTTATTGGAATTCATTTATAAAGCAAGAGAAATTTACAAAATTAAAAATGAAACTGATTTAAGAAATTAATAGGTGGGTTTACCAGCACTCTAGAGATCTCAAAATAAACAATTAATGAATTATAAAATGGGAGACTAACAAGTATCCAAAGTAAAAACCAAGAGAAAAAGGAGGTACGGATAGTATAAAAACGAATATATGTCATAATAGACATAGTACCAACTGCAAAAAGATAATTGGAGTTCCAGAAGAGAAAGATAATAGTCCAAAAGAAATATTTGAAGAAGTAGTGGCTAAGACTTTCAAAATCTGATGGAAAATGTGAAGCATAAAGTGAAAATACGTGTGACGTAGAGGGAGGACGATGCGGAGGCTGCGGCGGGGGGAACTCCAGCTAGACTTCCACAGCTCCGAGGTAGGGTAACAATCCTAAAAACAGCCACTCGCACAAAAGGACACAACAATTTCAAAAGAGCACCAGGAGACCGGCAAGCAAGTTTGTAAGTGAAAAACAATGAAAGTCAGAAGGTCATGGAAAGATGATTTTAACTGCAGAAAGAAAATAACATGAAAGTAGAATCATCATCTAATGAAAGATTATTATAAAATGAAAGCAAACAAACATGCTCTGAGTTAAAGCAAAGCTGAAAGACTTCGGCACCAGCCAAAGCGCACTGACGGGATACCTGAAACGAGTTCTTCAGTGAGGAAACCTGATCAGAGATGCAGGCAGGAACAAAGAACAATGCACGGAATAAAGATGCTGTAGATATAAATAAATCTAGATCATTTGTAACACTAAGAATGTTTTAGAATATTACAATACATCTAGAATTAACTATGTAAGAACATGAAAGAGTAATGAAATTGGTTCTCTAAGGTATGAGAAATGTATGTGAAACGGTAAAAGCACTGCTTTAACATGTAGTCATTCTTCAGCAGTGATTTTAATTCGTCCAAAACCCATGATGGGGGCTGAAAGCCACAAGTGATGAAGGGATTTCTCTCAGAAGAAATAATTGCATTGGATATAATTTGTAAAAGTTTCCGAAAACTTTTGCATTTTACCCAGCCTTTGACTAGATGAATGTAAACCTTTTAGACATAGTGGTATCACTCTCTACCTTTCTATGACTTAAAATGCAGGATGCTAGAAGGAAATAACTCTAAAAATGTGGGGGTCCTGAACTGTTTACACTGCTGTAAGACTGATGTCAGCTCCATGTGCTGAAACAGATTTTTTTTTCTTGTCAAAATGCAATGGGATTCCAGATTTGATGAGTTTTGAAGTTGACAACAACCTAGACAAGGCTATATATGGAAATTCAAGCCCTGCCTGAGGTACTCTAATTCCCAGTTCTGCAAAATATAAATATAGATATAAATATGCACATCTCTCTCCCTCTTCCTATGTATAACATATAAAACATAAATATATTATTATATATGGCATGTTATACAATCATGAATATTTTAATCTAAAAATTATTGCAGTAAAAGACACATTGGCACTAATCTCCCTCAAAATGCTCCCCCTCACTTGGAGCACACCTATCTGCTGGTTCTTTCCACTTTCTGCAGCAGCTCTGGAAGTCCTTTTTTATGAGTGTCTTTGTTGTTCAGTCCTACCTCAAAACAAAACTTGCATCATTCACGCTCACTTTGAGTTTGGGAAGAGCCAGAAATCTCACTGTGCTCATGAAGAAGGTGAACAAGGACAAACCATCATGTTTTTATACACCTGCCTTTCTGTTGAATGCTATCTGGCAGCAGCGTTCATGGTATATTTGACCAACCTTCTAAAGACACTCCCAAAAGATGACTTCCAGAACAGCTTCAGAAAGAGTCAAGAATGATGGGATTGGTGAGGTTAATATGAGGTGGCATATTTTTAGAAAGATTAATAGCAATGTGTCTGTTAACTTTGTAAAATAACATTCACTGTATATGATGATCACCATATGTGTGTAATCCCACTACACCATCATCATCTATACCAATATATATCATATATACATATGTCTATGCATATATAGACATATGTACATGTGCAAATATAAGTGAAATAATTGACATATATACTGAAATAGCTCAAGGCTGTTTGCTTGACTATCTGGAAAAATCAATCACAAAAGAGATAATAAAATCTTTTAAACTAAAGAAGAGATCAAAGAAAAAATAAAATGGTATACATATTTACTCTAAAGCAAGTAGGAAAGAATAGAAAATGAAATATTAAATTATAAAGGATAGTTTATAAATACATAAAATACATACCCAAAATTTTCTTAAATAATTTAAAATCAAGTAGACTCTCCATTTTTCATTAAAAGACTCAATTTTCTAAGCCTATATTAAGTACAGCCAAAGTGCATTGAATTTAAAAATATATAGAGATTGATCATGAAACCTGAACCAAAAGAAAACCTGGTGTAATTTTACTGTCAAACAACTGAGATTATAAAGTAAGAAAGTTTATAAGAAGCAGAGAGAAACTGCATCATGACAAAGGGACCTGGTACTAAAGAAACACATCAAAAATCTGAACCTAAATCTGCACATACTCAGCATCAACATTTATAAAGCAAAATTGGGCACAACTAAAAGAAGACACGGGCAAATGCACATCATATGGGAGAAGTTAAAAATTCTTGCTCAATAAATAAATGCTAGGATAGGGGGAAAAAAAATAGACCAGCCACGGATCATAGCGCCGTAACAAACCAGCACAACAGGGCCAACACACGGGCCTCCCATGATGGCCTCTGTAAACAGGGAGCTCTTAGGAGCCTTTCCTCCCTTCCTGGCCTCTGTCCTCATGGTCACCTGGAGAGCTACACTGGCCCTTTTAAGTGAGGCATTGGCATTGTTGTCCTTTCCTGCCCCTCCAGGAGGTACCAGCTGTCATCCAGGTGCCTGGCATTTTCAGGCTCCAGGCAAAAGTCAGACTCAGCCCCACAGAAAAGTTAATACAGATCCTCCCAGTGAAGTTCTGCCTTCGCATTCCTGAGGGCTGGGGAATTGCCATTTCTAGTAAGGAATACCATCTCTGGTTAGCTCTTGAAGAGAAATATTCTATAAATTCAAAAGTGTAGGTATCCGAAAATGAGTTCTAACCCTATTTTTTAACAATGCTGTATGCTCACTGTCGGAAGCACGGAGGTCTTTCCTCCCTGTTAGCTTACAAGTAACAAAAGCTGACATGCAAGCCCTCAGTGGCTGCTTCCACTGCTACCCTGGGAATGGCATAGACTTTAATAACCAGGGTTGTCCCCTAATAAAAGGAAGTAAAAGGGTTTCAGTTTCCTTTGGTCAAATAAGGATGCTTTCTTCTCCCACGAGAAAGAAAAGCAAGGGTAATGGGCAATTTACCAGCTGAATGAACCTCTCTGTGATACTCTAAGAGCTGTTCAAACATGTCCAGATGACACACAAAAAAGATTTTTCCTATCAGGAATAAAATACTTAGCTAAACCCAACTGAAATAATGATTATAGCTGTTGGTGCCTAGCATGCATTAAAAGAAGATCAAAGGAGGACAAAAGGTAAAAGGAATGAGCACCTCAGCAAATAGTAAAAATAAAGAATCAATGGTTGGTTTCATTATAATCTATTGCTATAGTCATAACCAATGTCTAGAACGATGATGATGACAGTACTAGCTAATGTTTATATAGTACCTAAACATACCAAGCCGTTTTCTAAAGAATTAATGAATATTTACTCTTTGCAATATACTATTTTGTAGATAACATAAAGAATTTTAAATTATTTTTTTCCAGAGTTGCAAGGATAGTGGATAAAGGAAGCCTTTGCACCTAGCCAGTCTGGTTTTGGAGGCAATGCCTTGAATCTTTTTGTTCTACTAAATCCAAAGCTAACGAAATGTCTGAGTCAAATTTTTGTTGAACAATGCACTTTTGAGACACATTGTTCTGACTTCCTGTTTGCTATGGGCAAAACTGTAATGCAAAAGACTTTCTTTAAGAGCTTCCCAGTAACATCTCTGTCTTCCACCCACTTCCTTTGCACAGTCCTTTCTACCCCAAGATGTGGGATCAGACCCAGAACCCAGATCTCCTGACCCCACGGCCTCGGTCTATCATTCTGCTGGACTGCGACAATAGCTTCTCCATCCAGCATGACATTTCTAAAGTCACTGTCCATTCATTGCTTGCTTGTGTGTATTTCTGAGACCTTGGCTTTATTGCATATTTATGTGAAAAAGCCTAATTCATTACCATGTTGTAGAAGTTAGCTTTTACTGTCAACGTGGTAGTTTTCATTGAATTATTAAAAGTATTCAGAAAGTGTGTTTCAACTGAGTTACAATAGTCACACTGAAGACCACACCCTTGTGTTTTTATTCTTAAATTTATCATGGAATAAATCAAGCAATGCAGGCATTTGTGAAGATTCTATTTACTTCTATTTACCTGTTATTTGTTTTTTATCTTTTCTGTCTTGGAATTTTACTATCAGTGGAGTGCATCGCCTTCTTCTCATTTCTTCTGCCGCACGATCAGGCATAATAATTAATATTATCCTGTGCAAGGAACCTTATACAAATATAAGTGTTAACATTGAGCCAAATATTTGTAAAGACCTATAAACAGATGCCTGCAGAATACTGCAAATTGGTTTGTTAAATATGAGGTCATGAGTTTTTTTTTATAGGCTCTTGAATTTGGGAAATAATAGAATGGCTTCAGTAGCAAATAAATCTCAGATTGGAACATGGTTTAAAATGCAACTGAAAAAATCATTCAAAATTACACTTTAAAGAATGATGAAATGCAGAAGTTATTCAGCCCTGTCTGCAGAACTTTTTCTGGTATGTTAAACATTTGAAGTAATAGCAAGAACCATACTTTGGCATAAATTTACAGAACAAAAGGAAAGCGAGCTTTTACTTCTGAGTGTGTATATTTCTAGATAGAAGATTTGTAGTAAATCCCAGCATAATTGCAGTTCGGGCTTGAAATGTTTTACTGTGGATGTAATGCTTACGTCTGTGAGAGGTTTGAATGGCATTTCCAGGGATAAACTCTGCCTATTCTTTACCCCAATAGAAATAAAAGATCTTCAGTAACAGAGCCAGGATGTGTGTTAGTATGTTTCATTTTTAACGCTGATTGAATGCCTATGCTTAGAGTTCTAAAAGAACTGACTATTCTGTTTCCATGGTGGGGCTCCCCCTGGCTCCCCCCTGCATTTTAAAATCAAGGATAGAAAACTGAAACCCCCTCCAGGGCTGTCTTAGCATGTGGTTCCCATATTTCCTTTACCCATGGCTTGAATGGGGATGTGTATTCTGAGAAACAGTCTTGAAAATCCAAAAGAAGTATTTTAACTATGTTCGGAAAATGCAAATGGTATAAAAGAGAGACCCATTTTATTCCTTGGAAGGAGGTTGCATGAGATATTCCTGTGTGAAGAAGTTAGAAAACCACTATCTCTGAAATGGTAAATTCATCGTGGGTTTGTTTGTCCATTGAGAAACAATGGGTTTCACGTGAGATGAGGGTACGATTAATTGAGGATGAATTTAGTTGACTAAACTTAACATCTGGAAGGCAGAAGCTGCCATTGACTGCTTTATGTTGAATACCCAGCACAGAATATATCAAATAATCAATAAACTTCGTAATTGAAAGATGAGCGCTGTATCAGAATTTGTATTCCCTATTTTGGATACCAAAGGACCTCCATAGGTGCATGTTTTGGAGGTCATTGTTGTTGCTGTGGTTTGTTTTTTGTATGTGTGCTTAGTTTTTTTATGTGACTTAATTAACTGGAAATATTTTGTTGAGGAAAATAAAGATGTAGGGAGCTAAAAATTTCCAAATAAATGAATAAGAACCAAACATAAGAGTTTACTGAGTTTAATGAAGAAAAATAGAGCTCACTTTAAGGCAAAAAAACAAAAAAAAAGGTCATTGCAAGTTAGAGGTGTCTTACATTGGAACAGGGTCCCGATGAGGAATGGGTGGGGCATCAGGCACCGTGCCAGTCTTCAGAGGGGTGAAGGTGAGACCCTAAAGAGGAGCAAGCGTATTTTATCCCTTGTCTCCATCACCCTACAGGTCACATGGTAGGATTCCACGCATGTTTATGGAATGAACATGAAACAAGCTTAACCAAAACCCCGTGGCACCCTTTTCCCGCTGCCTACCCTCAAGCGCCGGTTTAACACACAGGTCTATTTTGTTTCCAGAGATTTCTGATTTCCCCGTAATTGAAAGTCAATAGCAAGTGTGCTGAACTTAAGAATTGAACTGAACTTTTGTCCCCTACTAGCAAAAGTGGATGAAAATGGTAAAAGAAACGATAGCCTTAGAAAAATTAGTTTTATTATTAACAGAATATAACTTCCTAAGTATTCATCATTTGTCACAGGAAAGCCTATCTTAAAGTGCTTAATATATTTTCATGAATGATTTAACTGTGCAAATAGCTTTGGTAAATATTTGATATGCTGTTATTAAATTTTCTTTTGCTGACCTAACCTTTTGACAGTTATTTTACTTCAGCCTGATATTGTTGGATTTAAGTCATCTCCACATTTGGATAGTCATTCCAAAGAAAGGTTTGATAGAAAATGTGTGTTTATACCTTCTTATTAAAGGTTATCTGCCCTAGAAACTTACATTTTTCTAGATAAAGTAAGTCCAAATGGCAGGCTACGTTTCTACTGCTATTCTGCTACAATAATAGGATCAACTTAAACAGATCAAAGAGAAAAGAGTGTCAAAAACACAAAGAGATATTTTGTACAATACACCCTAACCTTGCCAGAGAGTTATGATCTTTCTTTCTTTCTTTCTTTCTTTCTTTCTTTCTTTCTTTCTTTCTTTTTTTCTTTTTTGTTCCCTAACAGGCCAAATAATACAGGCAAGGTTTTGATCGATAGTGAAAAAAAAGAAAACTGATGAATTCTCACAAGTTTTCAGTGTAAATTAAGTTTAAAAGTAAATGTAATATAGTTAATATTATTTTGTGTAATATAAAACAGACAACATAATGCATGTCTATCTGCTCTTTCTTTTGAATTCTCATGGAAATCATCAAAAAAATGAATTTGAGAATCACAGTAATTTTGTTGAAAAAAGGGAAGCAGAAACAGACTGGAAATCATGTGAAAATCTTAGGAGAAACCATATTAGACAAAATCCGTCAAAGGAGAAAATAATGAAGGAGCAAATACACAGATTCTACCAAGTGGATTTCCTATATAGAATAAGCTTATGTCGTGCGGCAAACATCTAAGAAAGAAGAATCCTGGTTTTGAAAATGCCTTATATGAACAGAAGACATGAAGAGCACACATAAAGGAAACAAAAGCCTGTCCCGTCTACTTGAGGAAAGTGCATTCAAATTCTTTACTGATAAAATCAAGCTGACACTTTGACAAGAATTCTAGCACCTATGTCAACTTCACCCACAAGCCTTCTACAGTGGAGACACCCAGTGAGTATATAACTGGTAATACCATTGGAAAAGAACTCCTAATCATCTCCTAAGAAAAGCAGTTACCTCGTCAAGAGAGAAGTCTGAAAAATTGAGTTTGCTTTTGAAGAAATCTGTGGCTACTGCATACAGCCCTAACACACAAACTTAGTCTCTCAGTAATGTGCATAGAGAGCTAAGAAGCAATGCTTTTGGTCCTAGATCTCTTACAGACCAAACTACCAATCATGTCTGAAGGCAACCTGAGACCTTTCCACAGAGGTAAAGACATTAATTCAATTTCTCAATGAAACTCTCCAGAGGAAATTTAAAAGGTAAAAGAATAAGATAGCATGAAATAAGATAAAAAGAGACAACTGAATGAGCCAACATAAGTAAAGAACCTGAAAAAATAAGTGAGATTCCAGTAGACTTTGGCATTGGGGAATATCTTCTTCCAGGAATAAGGGTTTAATAACATCACAAGACACATTTTATTTTTGCAATTAAATTATTCACCTGCTCATAAATGTGCAAAAATTGATTTTGTTGAATTTAAATACTGAGTCTAACACATAGGAAAAGAAAGCAACTATAGATAAAAAATAAGGACAAACACTGACAACATAAAATAATAGCATAATAAAACTAGAAAGGATTCCTAATGTATTCATCTCTTTTCTGCAGAATGAATATACATAATTTAAATATGATCAAATGAAATAATACACTCCTTTAGGTTATATAAGTAATCACCACAGAACTAGAAGAACAAAATGCAATGAATAATTAATTCCAGAGTGGGTGAATGGTAGTAAATAGCTATATTTTGATATTTTGAGATGTTCATAGATACCTTGCAGAAAATTTTGTCATGTTCGCACACATTATTTTCATAAAACTAAAGAAGTTTTAATCGCATTTAAAAATCTGGAAAATGGAGAGATTGAAGATTTGTATACTGTTTATGAAAATGTTTGGATATATGTTTCCATCTGTTTTTTAGACTATACTATATACATACTCTTAATACACTTTCTCAGAGGTTAGAAAGACTGTCATATTTACATTCTAATTTACTGTATGTATGCCAAGGACTTTCCAAGACATGTCTGGTGGACATAGTATTCGATACATCCATAATTAATGCTCTTTTTCATGTTAAAAGGACTTCCAACTCTTTTGTTAATAAATGGTAGAATCCTCAGCCCTTACATTTAAGTCATGATAATGCCTGCATATTCCTAAATATTTGCTGCATGGTGATGAGAGGAAGGAATGATTCTTACTACTGCTTTCCAATTCCATGCTCCATACACATAACTGCTACCAAATTCTCTTATGTAACACTGCCTTTGAGAGTGATAACAACAAAACCATTTAGGTTTTCAAACAGCTCAGAATGCCACTGGCAGTGTGTCGATTATAGTGGGTTATTTAATTATTTTCCAATTACTATGAGACAGGTACTATATTCATCCCATTCACCAATGAGAAAAACTGAGGTTTAGAAAGAAAAAGGTGCATCTCACCTACTCGGTGACAGAACTTGTGGGAAAGCTGTAGATTATTTTTAAGCTTCCAAACCTGCCCAATTCCAGACTACATTATATTGTTTCTCACAAATAGTTTCCTGACTATTCAGTATATGCAGGTATACTGTCCTACATATATGCTATTTCATTCCCTGCTTACATTAAATCTAGGAGGTACGTGCTATGATTATCCTTGAGCCTCAGAGACAGGCGATGTCACTGAATTGACAGTGGTAGAGAGCTGGGTTTTAAACTCAAGTAATTATGAACCTTGATGCTAAAATCTTAAACACCGTGCTGTAATTCTTCATAGCAACCAGCCTGAGGCCATAGCACTACTAAGAAGTAGAATATGGAAATGTTTCTTTTAACTCCATTAACATACAAGCAAGATGGCAGAGTGAAAGGCTGGGGTCTCCTCTAGAAGTGAGCCTCACATAGAGTCGCCCTCTTTTTTTTTTTTTTAATTTTTAAGAGTAGGAAAATTTACTAGAGAATAACAATAGCTCCTGAGAGGCAGGAAGGGTCCCAAATGGGTAGCCCTAGAGCTGCGTTCTAACTCCCATTTTTCACGTCCTGTTTACCTGATCTTTAGCCTTACGCATTCTCTCCGTGTTTCACTCTTCTTAATGGACATAATAGCAACTACACGGCAAGCCTGTTATAAGGGTTAGAAATTATACATATACTATACATATGCATATTATTACACAAAAAATGTGTGTGCTAGAAGGCCTGTAAGTGATAACAATTTCTACTACATTTTCACTCTACATGTTAGTGTTAGTTTGGGTATTTGCTTAATAAATGTTGGCATGAGCCATAGGACCCTTTTAATTTCCATTAAGTGATTAAAACAAAGCATAACTGAATGGTCCAAACTGCGGTGCTTCTGGTCCTTTAATGTGCATTATACAGGGTCATATCTAAAAGTCAAACATGCTTAAAATTAGTAAGGATTATTATATGTGTAAAATTCTACAGTTATGGTTTCTGTGTCTTGTTTTGTTTTGTTGTCTTATTTTGTTTTGCTTTGCTTTGTTCTGCTTTGCTTTGCTTTGCTTTTTATAATCAGTGTATCAGCTAGCTAGCCTAGGCAGCTACTTTGAATAATGTCTCAGAGCAGATGCAGCCCTCAGGATATACAGCTCTTTTTTTGTAAGAAAGAAACACTGGAAAGAAAGCCGCCCTCTCTCCTCCTGACGAAGAAGCCCAATGTCAGCACTTATTTTGGGCAGCTGAAGCATGGATTCAAGCCTATGTGTTCTCTTGTGCAATGCGTTATACAGCCCACAAACTGCCATGCTCTGTGTGGCCATCCTTCGCATAACCCCAAAGATTCTAACCCTTGGAAGTTTACAACCCAAACTCAGAGAAGTTAAGCACTTGACCACGCAGCTAATGAGTCAGAAGGCTCAGGGTCTCTCCAGGATATCCCACAGGGTTCATCACATTGGACGGAACCTATTGCAGAAAATCCCAGATTTAACAGCCTGCACAAAAATAATAATCAAGACTTTAGATCTTTCCTTTTCACGTGAGGCTTCATTACTTGAGTTTTACTGAACAATTATTTGAGCAATGACTTTATGGCCTAGAATGTTTTCAAATATTTTGTCAATTATAAAATTTCTAAAAAGTGAAATACACCTACCATCTGTAGTTCTCTAAAGGGGTCCCCAAAGTTCTTTTAAAATATCATAAATAGTGGTATATACTTTTTCTAGAAATTTTGATTAGTTTTATAATATTAATCTTTTAATATTTTCTAAGTGTTGATTATTAATATTTTTGCATTATTGAAAATGGTTGCATACAATTGGAGTGCTCATTTTAGAAATATCTTCTCCAAAAATAAAAAATAGTTGTGTACATGAGATTAAAGTTTAATCACCACAATCCAGCATCTCTTTAACTCATATCCTAGGCTGAAGAGACTTACTTATGGCATGGCAGGCTGCAAAACAGAGAGAGATCAAGGAGGAAGGAGGGTAATCTAACCTTCCAGGCCACGCCCCTAGTAACCCCTCCTCTGACCAGGGTTTACCTCCCAACATCACACTGAGCTATAAGCCTATCAGTGTACTCAACCATTGATGAGTATCACTCATCCATGACCCAATCACCTCTCAAAAGCCCAAACCTATGAATGCCTGTGGCTCTGAGCAGACATCTAGATGTGAACCACAACTGGCTTAAGAAACTCTCAGTGAGGTGATCGAATCGTGAGGGTGCTATCCTTAACAGTGGATTAAACCACTGATATTTATAGTTAAATATCATTTTAAAAAGTGGTGGGACTGTGCTAGGTGAGTCTCTGGAGCATCCCTTTGGCAGGTATAAATCTCACTCAGACTCTTGTCCTGTGCTTTGCTTCCCATCTGCCATGAAGTGAGCAGTGCTGCTCAGCCTTAACCCTCAGCCACAACATTAAACCAGCTGATCATGAACTAAACCCTATAAACCATAATCCAATTAAACCACTCTTCCTTTAAGGTGTGTTTGTTGTGTAGTTGTCCAAAAATGAGAAAACCAACTGGTACATCAGGTTTCTAACTCTTTGTAACATAAGAAAAATTGTTTATTTTTATTCAAAAGTGATAATAATTATTGTCAAATTAATAAAACATCTAGTTAACAGAAGAAGTCACTTTTATGAAGAATCTAACAATGTGTCTCTTTTCCCTAAGCAAATAATCCTCTTGATTTATAGCATTCTTTATGCTATAGACTATTCTGAGTAATATGGATCTAGTGATAAATGAACAATACCTGTCCCCAGTAAGCTTACTCTATAAAAGATTTATAAAATTTACAATGCAATATGACGCATGTATTATGATATTATGGATGCATAGATAAAGAAACAATTTATTATGCTTTGACTGGAGCTATGGTGGAATCATGGAAGAAAATGACATTTGAATTGAGATTAAAATGATATGTCATTTTAATGATGGCAGAAAATCAAAGTGTCTACTAATGAGACTTTGAATGTACTTCTAAACCTGTGTGGGTTAATATTACTGCTTAGACTACAAGAATGTATGGTGCTGCTGTAGTTATTAATCTGATCTTAAATCCAGCTAAAGATTTTGAAAGCATTTCTCTTCTCTGTGGTGAAACCACTTGTTAAGCTTTGCAAATGGTTGGTAGCAAACTTTCTCCTCATTATCAATTACCGGAGGAGGTCAGTCGCCAGGGAGGACCAGACCATCAAAACTGGCATATGTAAAGTTCATGCTCAGAGCCCCCAGCCTGCTCTTTGTGAGCTGTTTTCTTGCTTGTTGACATCTGCTCTTATCTCCTTCAGACCCTGATGTCTCCATGCAGCTTAAAATCTGCTTTCTTGAAAGCTCTGTGTGCTTCTAAATGCACCTCTTCATGTTGGACCTTTCTAATGATAACGACATTGTTTCTTTCAAACTATGGTGACAAAAATTGGCAGGCATCTTTGTGACTGAGGAATAGGTTTTATAGCAACAAAAAGCAATTGATATTATGTATTACTATGATGTTGAGAGATAAACATGAGAATTTAATTCCCCAAAGAACAGATGTTTGGCAGAAATTTTTATTTTATTCTTGATCTGCAGAATTTTTTTTCCCAGCACATATTACAGTTTCTGTAAAGGTCGGGATAGAATCCCTTTGAACCATTGTTAGAGCCCATTCCCAGAGATGGTTCCTGTGAAGAAACATGAGGTTTTGTTTGCCTTTTAAAGAATTCACTAGTTCTTTATACTATTGTGTTTCACTGTATGAGTGTAAAGCTATTTCAAGACATTCTTTGTACACTGCTGTTTCAGATCTCCTTTATCACACTACAGTGGCCCATGGGGTTCCTTTCTCAATACTCTTGCATCTTTCTATATTCTGTGTAACAAATCCTGGCTATTATTTTAGAAGCCAAGCACTATTAGTAAATGTGCATGTGGCAATATTGTGACCTTGGGATCAATTTTGGGCCACCCATTCCATTTGTCAATAAATGAAACAGAGACTTCTCAATTGTTTAACAAAATTCGGGTCAAAACCTTTCCCAAGAGCCTAACAAGATGTATCCTGACAAATGAGATTCAAAAGATTTTCCTTAAATTACCAATGCAGCTAAAAATATTACGTTCATTCCTTCATAAGACAGACTCCCCTTATTTCAGTACCATAGAAACTATTTAATAAAAGTTCTCACAATTTTTTATAATAGAAAAATCCCGAAAAATATTGAGTCAAATCTTTAATATTATGTAGATGAAGCGAAGTGTAGAAAGGTTAGAGTTTTATTTTTTCCTGTCAAAAGGATCAGAGGGGTCAGCAGATATTTATTGCTTTACAAAGGAAAATTCTGGGGGATTTTGTTTGTTTTCATTATGAAAATTTAATGCTGAGATTCAATTTTGATGTCAATGAGGTAGATGTTTAAATTAAGCAATGCATCTGACAAGAAGGCTGCAAATGGGGATCAAATAGGGAACCACCCACACCTACAAAAGGGAGCCTTTCTGGTTCACTCATGTTATCCAGTTGGGTAAACATTTTTTCTTCAGTTGTAAATTGGGGGTAATCCCATGAGTTTGTGTATAGAATTAAATGAGACACTGTACAAAGTCATCACAGAATTCAGCACCATGGACACATGAAAAATATCGTAAGGCTAATATATGCCTGATAATAATGGTACTTAATATTATTAAGTATCTTAGTGTATGATTCAGTTACACTGTCCTGTGATACATCATTGTGGCAATTTTTATTTTTCCTCTGTCATCATTCACAACCTGGATTAGCCGATCCTTTGTGGAGTGATTTCCTCAGCACTTGCTACCCCTGGAGACTCCAAATTCCATGAAAACAAGGGTGGATCTGCTTTGTGGACCACTGTACCCCCTTCCCATAGTGATTAACACAGTGCTTGTCAGTGGCAAATGCACATGAATAGCATGATAAATGAGATTCCCGTGGAATCAGCAATGATGATGTCAGTAGGATGTGGAGAAATCCATACTCTGACTCACAAAAGCAGAGCTGTGTCCAACTCTCAAGGCCAGGGCAAGAGAGGCATTTGAATCCACTTTTATGGATCTTCCTGTGCACCTGAATATGGAAGAAATGGAATTCTTAGGGAAGCAGGGCTGTTTTGTGATATGGGTATTCTGCCTCTTCCCTCAGCAACATTTGAAATTGATATTTGTATACAGCAACGCTGGAAGGTTCTCAAAACTAAAGGAACATTCTCTGTAGGAAAAAGAGGAGTTCACAAATTCCTCAAAATTGGATATTTTCGTTTAGGAAGTCTACTCTTCCTATGTCTGAGAATGGTAGAATATGGTATCATTTTTATAGGCACCCCTGCTTGTTTAGTACAACTTGATCTATTTATGTCCCTAAAATGCAACTTTTCAAGATACTTTCACATTTCCTCTGCTAGGGATAGCTCCTTAACATTTGTGTAAGCTTCTTTATGATCAGATTTTTACCATAATTTTTTTAAACCATCTACCTCATCAATTAGTTGTGAATTCTGCCTGAATGATGACATTTAATAAGTGATCCTTGAATAATGAATGCAAGCATACTTAAGCTTTACTCTGAATGGAATTAAAGAGTATAGTTTTGGTTCCATAGGAGGAGTTTCAATTGGCCATAAGTAAAATCACAACTGGAAATTCAGCCAGAAAACTCACAAATTCAAGCACATACAAATGAGCTGTGTTGGGTGATTTGACCACAGCTTCGTGATTGAAACTCTCTATATAAAACGCATTCCATTTTTTCAATCATTATTTATCAAGAAAACTTTCTTTGTCAGTGAGAAGATACTTTGTATCCCGTTATTGAATTTGTGTGTTAGGCAGTCCCTTTCCAAATTTATGTTTTCATTGAAAAGCAGCACCCCACCATGTCAACATTTTATTTATGCTTAGAACACAACCTCTTTCATTAAAAGTATCACTTGTCATTTCCGTCAGAACCAGTTGGGAAATTATCTATCACTTGACCTATTTCATATCAACCTACAATAAATCTTTCATCCTATCTCATTTCTGGCACTGCCTTTCCACACTCCACTGAATACGCTCAGGAAACAGAATATATACTTTCTCTACACCTCAAAATAGACCACAGAATGGAATCCATTTGTGAGTGAAGCCTGGGTCATACTTGTAAAGTTATTTAACTTACTTTGAATATACACACATTACTTTTAGCAGCTTTTAAGTTTGGAGAAAATTTTTAAGTTTTAAGTTTTCAGAAATACTAGAAATTTCCCACAAATCTTTAACCAAAAGCTAGTTTCAAACATTGTTAGCAAGTTGCAATTTGTTACAATTAATGAGCTAATATTGACACATTAATATTAGCTCAGTTTATATTTACAGAAGGGTTCATTCAATATTGTACATATTGTGAGTCTGCTATATATCTACCAGTGCATTATGCAACAGAACAGTTTCCCTAAAAATACCCTTCACTGCTCACATTCATCCTTACTCTTCCCTAGCACCAATCCCTCAAACCTCTCACAAGGAGTGATTTTTTTTTATGAGTCATCTTTTTACTGTATCCATGGTTTTGCCTTTCTAGGAACATCTGACAGTACAAATCACACACATGTAATCTTTTCAGACTTCCAGTTAGCAATATGCACTCAAGCTTCCTCCATCTTTTTGTGTCCTGATAGCATATCCCTTTAAGTCTGAATAATACACTGTCTTGGTGGTTTAAGGATGCTTTCTGGTAACAAAGAGAGTCATCTGAGGTATCATTTAGAAGAGAGAATGGGGCTTTGGAGACTGAGAATAATGGGTTTTAAAAGAGGTTCTGCCACGTTTGGCTATATGACCTTGAGCAATTTACTAAAAACCATAGAGTTTCAGTTTTGCCACCTCTCGAGTGAAAAAGCATTAATATCTAACTTCAAATGTTCACAATGAGAATGTAACGTGCAAAGTTAGCAGAGTCCCTGGTTCTGCCAGGGACTCTGCCACAAATGCAGCTGTTGTGATAGCTTTGCAAGTAATCATGCCAGGCATGGCATGTGAGAATAAGTCTTTTCAGTGATATATATCTGCATGTAATAGTATCATCTATTTCATAAAGACAGAGTACAGCAATAATAAGTAGGAATCAGACAGGGCTGTACAGTCAATTGACAGAAATATAATAAATGAATATTAAAACACCTCAATCTAATACGCAGAAATTGGAAAGCACAATAAAGGTAAAGTGAGGTAAATTAAAGAGCCCTCATTTAATATATCAAACTGGATAGGAGTTTCTGAAACAGATGTCTTCATGAATTGTCAGTTAAAATATGCCTTTCCAGTTTCAGGAGAGAAGACGACGCACATGATTATTCAGCTATTCTGAAACATTTTAAATTGCTTCATGTTTTCTAAGCATATGCATGTAACATGCCTTCATAAGTATTCCAAAGAAGGTTTGTAGTTAAAGTGATGACTACAGATGGAAAAGGGAGTAGAGATTCATAGGCTGCATTTACAGATAATCACTGTTGTATTCCTTCTCCATGTCATTAAGATTATAATAGTAAGTAAAAAGTTTTAAATTTAAGAATTTAAATATAGAGAAAGCTGAGGAAAGCAAAATATTTTTAAGCATTTATATTGGTGATGCTTCGTATTTGAAATAACTAAGCCAGGGCACTGAGTTCCAATACTTGAAATGAATGAATTTATATCGGGGTGCATTCCTACTTCCAGTGAGATGACTTAAAATGCTGAGTTGAAAGAGATAGAGATACTTTACCAAAGGCAAAATCATAGTGATTTACAACAGGGGTTTGCAAAAATTTTCTATAAAAGTTCAAAGAGTAGAGATTTTAGGCTTTATATGCCCAGTGGTGTCTGTTGCTACTGCTCAAGTCTGACATTGTAGTAAGGGAAAAAAACAACTCTTTAAAAAAGTATTTCTTGAGTAATTGGTAGAAATAAGATCCTGATATTTGTTGTACAATGAAAGGATATAGAATTCAGAATCAGAATTGAAATACCTTGTTTGTCCATCTTAACTACCTTTAGTGGATTATAAGGAGGTATTATGTATCCTTTCTCAACTTTAGTTTCCTTCATTGTAAAATGCAAATAAACCCTACTTCAGGAAAGTCTTACATGCTGTAAGCAAAATAATTTATACAAAATACAATATAATTTTTGGAATTTTTTATTTGGTAGATAATTTAAATTCCTACATAGAAAGCTGAAACAAAAGTAATGTTTGTACCTAATAAGTTTATATTAATTAAGTAAGCCATGCGGCTTATATCTAGATTTTCCCCCCATAGCCTCGTATGGTTGTATGTGGGGATTTTTCAGAGGTGGCTGGATCTAGAGTACAGGACCTGAAATGGATTCAAGGTGCAATGCTAGGCTCAAGGGCACTAGGATTAAGGCTGTGTTACCTGCCCTAGGTATCCTTGATAAGACAAAAGGACAGAGAGATGCTGGTAAGGGTTCTTGTTACTTTGCTTTTGCTGTCTTCTGCTTGTCATGACCTGGTTGTTCTCTGCATTGCCCCTCTGCCAATCCATCCTGCACTGGAGCCAGCCTATTATGGAATGAAATCTATACAAACTGAGCTAACTAGACCTTTCCTTTAACTTTGGGTATCAGGTATTTTGTCTCAATAATGAAAAAAAAGTAAGACAGAATTTGGTGCCATGAGTAGGGCAAATGCTGTTACATTATCTGCGTGGGTGACACAAGAGCCTTTGGAACTGACTTGTAGAAAGACAAAGAGTTAGGAAAAGTTTGGAGATGCTATTTGAAAACGTAGAGCTGGAACACCTTAGGCTGTACTTGATAGGTGGTTATGGCCTGAGTGCAGAAGAAGCAGATAGAAATCTGCTGGTAAAGGTGAGGCTCAGGAAGTTTCTGCTGGGAAGAAGGACTGCATAGGCTACTGGACTCCAGACAATGTGTGTTTTGCTTTCACATAAAATTTATTTGCATTTTGCTCATGTTCAGAGATTTTGCATAAGGTTGAGACTAGGGGTGGTAGACTGATTAATCTGGCAGAAGAAATTTCAAGGCATTCTAATGTGAAGGCAGTGACATGGCTAATGTTGAGGTCTTTTAGCCAAATTTATTTTGAGCATAATCCAGAGCATAGAGTCCAGCAGAATGATTTAAAACATTTTTTGATTAGTCAGAGGAAACTTCAGTAAAACTGTGGCCTGCAAAGATAGAACAGAGGAAAAATTTGTTGCTGAAAAAACTAGTCAAGCATTTCAGAAGAAAAAAAACAAGTATTTCATAAGAAGACAACAGAAAAGATGGCCTAAGGACATCACAAGAACCAACAGGACTCTAGCCTCTGCCTCATCAGAGTTTCAAAAGTGAAAGACTTTGCTTTGAGAAGAAACTCCCAAAGCACCATATTCCAGCCTAGATAAATTGTTCCTCAGGATTTGATTCATAGGCACTCTACCAACACAGACAAAAGCAAAGGAAGCCTGGCTGTGGCTCCAGCTGATAGAAGACGTTGGCATCACACCCGTGGTGTACATGAAGAATGGAAGAGTTGCGGGGTTGGTAAAGCTTCCACCCAGATTTCAGAAGAGGCCTGGGAGGGCAGCCAGTGTGCCCCTAAGAGGGCAGTGTGTGAAACTGTGTGTATGTGAAGCCAAAGGTTCACTGGAGACCTCAGAAGTTTGGAGAAGCCAGCAACATGGCTCTCTGAAGAAAACTATAAGGAGGAAGCAGAATGAGCCCAGAAAATAAGCTATTAGAGCTACATGAAGTACCATAGGAGCAGAGCCACCCAAGCCCTTTGGAATTCACAATATGCCACAGAATGCTGGGAATGGCTTAAGGGGAACTGTCTATGAAATGCTCAATATATGAAATGAGAAACCTTAAGCTGTTGTATGTGAATAAGATGTGAAAATGTGCGTCAAACAATTGGTGGCATTAGATAATATTTTATTCCTATATCTGGCACTTTCAATTTTTGCATGTTTCATTTCCATTCCTTGCTATCCTCCATTTGTAACTTTTGGGATATAAAAGTTACATTTTGTCTTGTGTCATTGAATATTGAAAGTGTTTTAACTTTCTTTTCATTTGTACATTGACTTGCAGCTAATAATTCACCTTCATTCTCAGAGGACACTTTGGACTTAGGCTTTTCAGTGATGCTGAAAATGTTAGGACTTTGGCAACTCTTGTACATGAGCTAAATGCCTTTTGCATAAAGGGATATGCATGAGTCTTTCAGGGGCCAGGAGTGAAATGTTATGGCTTACGTTTAGATGTCCCCCTAAAGCCTCATGTGGTCATATGTGGGGCTTTTCAGAGGTGGCTGGATTGACATTATGTGGCCCGAGATGGATTCATGAGGCAATACTAGGCTCAAAGGCACTAAAATTAAGAGTGTGAGTGCTAACTGCTTTAGGTAGCTTCAATAAGATAAAAGGAACAGAAATACACTGGTAAGGACCATTATTGCTTTTGCTGTCTTCTGCTTGCCATGAATTGATCCTCCTCTGCCAAGCCGCCCTGCTTTGGAGCTGGCCAATTATGGATTGAAACCTCTATAAACTGTGAGCTAAATAAATCCTTCCCCCTCTAACTGGCATCAGGACTTTTTGTCTCAATAATGGGAGAAAAGTAACTAAGACATAAGGTAATGTATGAAAAGCACTTAGCAAGATACGTGGCATCTACTGGTATGTTCTGTTTGATCTTAGCTGTTGCCGCTGTTATAGAATAAAGCAGTGTATGGAACATATTTATTCGTGCCTCAGTTCAATAGTAAAGAATGGGATATGATTTATGCCATAGCAAAGACACAAAAGTCACATCTGAAGGGAAATCAAGAAATGACATCTGAGCTGTAAGGGGACTGTTGATGATATTTCAGTTAAATTAGCTGAAAGATATTAATGATAGAACAAAGGATGAAAGAACAGAATGAAGGACTGGCTAGACGCACACAAGGAAAAAGCTTGACATAACATGTACAATATGCACATTCCTTATACAGACTTTAAAATGATTCTGCTTGTTAAACATTTTTGTATGTGTTCTGTAGAGAACCAATATAGCATGTAAAGGCTGAGTAACTTTCTTAAGGTCATACGAGTAACATGCTGATCATGGAACCAAACTCAGATCATTCTGCTCACAAGTCTAAGTTATTCATACTCTACTGTATACAGACTCTTTAAGAGCAAGTACACCTTAGTGAAGGCCAACCTCCCAAATGTAAATCAGCTGCTACTCTTGAAATAAATATTTCTATATCTCACATTTCACTCACTAATCAAAAATAGATCTTTGATTTCATTTTCATCATCATTCCAAAAATTTTTCAGCCCATTACATATCACACAGCACATATCAGTAAAGAAAATAAAGATATTTGCTACCTAGTTATGAGTTTCAGTTTTACTGTTTGTAAAGTTGATTTTAAAATTGTGTGAAGATCATATTATTTAAACAGTAGTAATATTTCCTGCAGAGGAAAGCAAAAAATCATTTGTTATCTAATTATCATCTTATTCCTCTAAATAAAGATATTAAAAGCCTGATCCTTTAGTCATTAGAAACCATGTGAAACTTGTAATACACCAGACATTAGCTGATAATTACAGTTAATTTTCTTTCTTTGTACAAGAAAATACCAAAATGGAGTGTAAGTGAGAATGCTATTTTCATTTTAATTGAAATTTAGGAAAATACAGCTTAAGAAACAAAGCTTTTTTGGTAGAAAGTTTCTTGGGATATTTGAAGGCTAAAAGAAATGTAACCAATATTCATGAGTAACTAGCACAAAAAAACTGTTACAACCTTTTCTCAACATGACCAGTTGAAACATAGAGTTATTTTGCAGTAAGACAGCCATGGTCAGCATTTCAAAATTTGCTATGGCTGTATTTATATCTTCATAGGTTCAAACTTTTTAAATGTGAAACTTGTGCTTACCAGTGTTAAGTCTTACAGATAAAGATTCAGCTTCCTTGGAACAGCTGGATCTAATTAGAACCCAAAGTTCTGATTCCACTTGATCTGATTTACCCATCTGTATGGAGTCATTTCACCATAAATAGTGTAAGCTATAACTTTCAGCTCAAACTAGAAAAAAAATCCCTGATAATCATGGTTCTTGTTACTCAGGGGTCACTGAAGTTTCAGTTTAACATCACAGCCCTTCTGTGTGGGCTGTATTCTCCATGGTTTATCATTTCTCTCCTGATGACTTAGTGGAGAAATAAGACTTTTGTATCACGCATCTATTTTAAATTTTTAACTGAAACATGTAAAAATTGAAAGTGCCAGATATAGGACTAAAATATTCTCTAATGCCACCAATTGTTTGAAGCACATTTTCACATCTTATTCACATACAACGGCTTAAGCTTTCTCGTTTCATACATTGAGCATTTCATAGACAATAAATTAAATAATATTTAGAATATAAAAGACACCATCCTTTCCCAATCCCATCATTTTTGAGGTGGAGTGACTAAAGGACAGGGACATTCTCTGAGTTGGTTTCAGCTCACACACTGGACCCAGGAGAGAAACATGGGCTGGAGCTCTGAAGTAAGTGCTTGTCAGGGTACAGATGGGCAAGCCTGGGAAGCGCTGCCCGGGAAAACACACTTTCTCTGCATATTGATATTCTGACTTCTTACTGCATAACTAAGTTCACAGCCAGCTTTACAAATCAGAGGATAAAAACATGTTTCACGTGTTTCCTGGACTTTTCTACATGTATGTAAACAATTGCAAAGTGCCACAATTAGGAAATTGTCAAAAATTAAGCAAATTCCTGTATTGATTTCAACTGGAAGACTCAGGGACTGCCCTTGACTGCAGTTTAGAAAAAGTTTTGGGAAATCAATTTGAAATACAGAGTTGAGTGAGAAAAAATGAATTAAAGAAATTTTTTAAAAGATTTAAGTTTTATTAAGGAAAGATTATAGTGAAAACCAAATGTGATAGAGATATATACTGAGCAATTGAAAGACAGGTCAGTAAGATTCCAAATCCAGACCTTGGAAAACGGATATGACGGATTGTGGTCAGGACACCATTAAAACTCATGGAAAAACAAACTGAAGGAACAAGAAACAACCAGCCATTTCCTTGATTGGATTATGGATCTTTGTTGAGAAGCTCTCTGGGGTTGCGCTGGTCTAGCCAGGTAGTTTTCACATGAGGAAACTGAATAGTTAAGTACTCTACCAAGGGTCTTATCCTGTCAAAAGAGCCAGAAATAGAATCCAGGCTTCCTGATCCCCTGTTAAATGCACCCTGCACAACTTTAAAGGACCAAAGTATCTTTGAGCACAGTGACAGATTATGCCTGTCTCGTGAATGAGTCATTTAACTTTTCCAAAACTCCATTTCTCCATCTTTAAAATAAGAGCACAGAACCAGATAAACATGAAAATTATTTTGCTCTTACCAAAATTATTGGGTTTTGCTTGTATATAGCTCATACTGAAGTTGTTTCCCAAACCATGCTGATCTTGAAAAATAGTTTTCTCTGTTTTCCTGCACATACACTTTCAGATAGCTGAACTGCTTTCTTCTACCCTGTGGTCAGGTAATTCAGAAACTGTTCTGGTTTTTGTTTTAGATTGAATTTCCTGAACAGAATTGTTTCTTGGCCAAGATGATTTATAAGATATTTTTAGAACCCAAAGCATTCTTTTAAGAAAGCTATAAACATCTGTGCATGGAGATAGTGCCAGTTGACTACATATTTTTCTGACTAGAGAAAAATCAGTAGATTAGATGAAATGTAGTTTTTCACTGGAGTTGAAGAGATCCTCATATATATATTTTTTCCCGTACTATCTATGTTTTTGTGCATAAACTTTAAATGAACTATAACATGCAAATCCAATTTTCATGGAGATATGTCAGTGGCACGGCAGTATGCAGTGTGCTAAGTGCACAGAGTCACAAGCCCAGGTTTTTAGTGTTTGCACGTATGGAGTGACCACACCATTCAGTGTCTGATGCTAATAGGACTAAGAGGATATATTTACTTTCTGTTCTTTGATTTCTTTCAACCTGGTCAGAAATAGTGAAATTAGTCGGAAAGGTGAATAAATGGTAAACTGCAGAGGACTCAGCATAAACCTGTCAGTATCACAAGGAAACCAACAAATAGACAAAAACTCACACAGGAATCATGGAACATTGAATGAATCTTATCCAGAGGAAGGAATATTAAAAAGGAAAATGGCTTACAGGCAGTTCATCTACTGGAATAGAAAAAAAGATACTGTGTGTCTCTCAAACATTCATTGTGGGCAAATGACTATCCCTTCTGTAAGGATGTCAATAAGAATGTAGGAAAGATGTGACACTATCCTTCCATATCAAAGTTGAGGCAAATGCAATGCAAATTCTGTGAATTCAGTTGAAATTTGACTGATCAAATTTCTGAAGTTCTTTGCAAGGCTAGGCTCATGGGCTTCTGAGTTGAAGGAGAAAGATTACACTGAACAAGCATTTAGAAGCACTACCAAATCTATCAGATGATTCAGCTGGTACTCAAGGCTGGAAAGTGAAGGGAGAAGACATTTCCCTGTGTCTTAGTCAGACACTGAGGAAAGCTTATGAAAAATGGATGATTGAGTCAAAACAGTCCTGAACGCGCATGGTCCAAACCAGAGAAATTTATGGGTTCTGACTTCATGGGTAAAAAAGAACACTATTCTATCAGCATGTCTTTTTAAATAAAACTCATATCACGTGACTAGAACCAGCATCTCCTAACCATGATGCCTTGTTTTTGGACTTAAAGTAAATATCATAGCCATAGCTATTATCTTAATGTAGTCACTCATACTCTATGTCTATAATAATAATGGCAGGAGAAATTTAATATAGCAGGAATAATCTTTTATGTCATTCTTAAGCCTTAAAATTCTGTTGGAAAATCCCTAAGGGCCCTCTCAGTAATATAGCAGAAAAACCGAGAAGTTTTTTCCATGAGACTTCAGATATTATTCCTGGTCAAAGGTAAAAACAACACAGTTGTCACTTACTTTGCAATAACACAGGTATTTTCAAATAGGAAGAAAGGAATGGTTTTTCCAACATGTGGTATTCATTAATTATTGGTTTGCTTTTGAATAGACTGTCTTGCTTTCTTGTGTATATTATAACTTACAGAAGAGAGAATGAACCAAGATGTTACAAGGTCTAACCAGAGATCAATCTTTCCCTTAAACATCATGTTCTGAAGCTCTCAAATAGGGAAAAAATCAGGTAATTTCTGGGTATCTTTGGCAGATTTTCATAAGTAGGAGAGAGGTAGATTAGTCATATTACAGAGCCCATTATCAATTTCTAGAATATGCTTTCTTTTCAGAGGAAATATTATATCTGTTCAGGGCAAACTTCCAATTCAAATCTACCATCCCTTAGAAGATCACAGTAAAAAAAAAATGCAGTTCTGCTTGAATTTCTGCTTTACATTATGTATCATATATATATATATATATATATATGCAATACACACATAAACACACCCACATTTTTTAGAAATGGCAAATAATGTCAGTCTTGACATTAAAATACTATAATGGTAAACTTGCAGATTTCTGAGCAAACTAGTAGCTCCATTACTGGATGATAAGAGAAAGGACAAAGAAAAAGCATGTGATTCAGAGAATTAACTTTTCTTTCTTATGAATGTTACAATCCACAAATACCTGCCTAGAGTTTATGATCTATCCGATGTAAGGCGGCCAAACAGTGATTTAATACAGAACTTCCCAATCATTACTCAGCTTCTCTGAAGCCCAGTGTGTCATCTGATTAACCCTGATTGAAATTTAAGACTCATTTTTCCTATTCTATCTTATCTGTCAAAGGACTAAGATGACGTGAAGATAAATGCTAGTCTCTTACTTCTGGTATATTCTTCAAATGTCCAGAAACTTCAGACCTAGCCATTTCCTCTAAAAGAGATTAAGTCTTACCAAGGCTTCAAAAATGGTACTGTTGAACATTTTTTAAAAAAACAGAAAAAGTCCTACGGTAGTGATTTATTTCATCCATTTATTACTTTATTTTAAAAAATCATTCTTGAAAGGCTAATTTTTGCTGCTGTCAGAATAAGAAAAATCTCTTAACTCAAGAGTATATTGAATTTCTAAATTATCTTATGTAAATAAATTTAAGGGGCTATTAATAGCACTATTATTAAGAGTTCAAATTTGTTTCTTCAATCAAATATTACATTTTCGGAGGGGTCACATCTATCCTGAATATTTAGTACATTAAGCAGCTATACTCATTCTACACTGTAAATTGGATTTCACTAATCATCAAACAAACATTCATTCCTTCCATACTATGTGCAAAGCATTCAAATACAAGTACTTACATTTTTCAAAAATCAGAAAATATATGGGTTGCTCTAAACATGACCTGAAATTCAAGCATACTTTAAGACTTCTCTTCAAACTAATAAAATAAAAGGGAAAGGTCTGATTCAAAACTGACCTACATTATGGATTGCTTCCTAATCTGAATTTTAGGATCAGATTGTTTAAGAAAATAGCTTCATGTATATTGTGAAGGTTACAGAGCTATACACAGTTTAGTTGTTCAGATGTACAAATAGTACTAGGAAAGCCAGTAGCAAAATAACTAAAGAGTGACACTCTATGAGGGAGTAGTTTTGGTAGCAAATTTTAGAAATTTTCATTTACTGTGTATGAATAGATACTAGTCTCAGGAAGTGACCAGAATAAGCATCTAGGTAAAGTTCCCTCTGGTTCTAAAAATAGTGCAAGAAAATTTCTAGGGCCAATGAAGATCCTAAGAATGGTTACTTTAATAAATGTTCCAAACTTGATATTACGCACCTTGGTGCTTCACATTTTCATTTATATGATGTGGAAATGGGGACGTGAATTTTAAGTACCTTTTCTAAGACCACTCATCTATTATAGCCATTCAACAGCTACTTAGTGAGTACTTAACACATACAAGACATTGTTGTAGGATCTTAAGATAGATGAACAAATAAAAAAGACTGTGGCTTCCTGGAACTTTCCCCTTAGCAGTAGAAGAAAGGTAGTAAAGGATTAGCAGCAAAAACAAAATCTAAAAATAAATTATGAATCATGAAACAAAGGCATGGAAAAGAAGGGAAGACAGTGAACACAACTGAATGTCGGGGTTAGCGCTTTTAGAAGAATTATCAGAGTAAATCTTGCTGAGGGGAAATTTGAGCCAAGGATTGAAGCTGAGGCAGCTGACCAGGTGGCAAGGGAAAAATATTCCAGCTCCAGGAATGAGCCAGTACCAAGATGCAAAGGTGAGACCTGGATCATAAAAGCTATTGTAAGGGTTTTTTAAGCTTTTGTTCCCAGTGAAAGTGGAACTCTCCTGGGCAGCTTGAATGCTTGTCAGGCAAAAACTGGGCACAGAAAGAATGCTCCATTCATTGGTGTTCCTTTCCTGGGGCAGTGTAATATTTTTCCATAGGAAACATATCATATTTTGTGTTAAGTAATAAAAACTACCATCAATTGTTTATTGTTAGTTTAAATTTAATTCATTTTTTGAAAAATTCTTGAGGACAGTTAATGAATGATTTCTATTGACCATTATGATTCAAAATCATATCAACTACCAGTCCTAAAGGCATCTTATTTACCACCAAATGATTCTGGATTTTTTTTTTTTAGCTCTTATTGGATTTAGGAAAATTACACTATTTCTAAGATTTAATTTGAAGAAGCTTGGAGTTTGCAAATTGAAGCAGCCACCCACATGCATATATATTTGTGTTTAGAACAGATTGGAATAGTGAGAATTTTAGGAACAATGGTATCCTTCCTTTTCTTCTTAAGGTGTATCCTCTCCTCTATTGATTCAGCCTCCAAAATGCAGGTCTTAAAAAACATTGAGGTAACATTATAGACTGCAGAGAAGCACAGCTTCCCACAAGAGAACTCAGTGACATATGTATCCTGTGTAGCTTTCACATTTTGGCTTTGCAATGGATTCTCTCATTCAAACAGCACTTTTCCAACATTCCATTCTTTTTCTGGTGCAAGAAATTCCTTCAACCACTGGATCACCGAGACAATCATCTTCTTTAAGAATTCACGATGCAGGAAATGTGGTCAGCCCCAGTCAGTTACGACCATCTTCTTTTGCAACTGTGCTGCCCTGCACTTGCCCTTGCTGGCAAACCTCATATTGTAGCAAGATTTGAGGAAATTTGGGATAAAGCCAATGGAACTCAAAGGCAAATGTTTGGGGATTTGTGTAGTTTTTCTTCATCTTCTACGATCAGCTTGCTCCAAACAGAATAGCAATTCTCTTTTTGAATGGAGATGCAAGGCCATGATTTCACTTCTTTATTGAATCACTTTGATTCCTTTTCTTTAAACTTTTCATATTCACTCCTCAATATATTTAGCTTTGCCTAAAAGTTCCAGGGTTCCTCACAACCCCAATCCTAGATCAAAGACTGACAACTTCCTGGGACTCCTACTATAATGACTCTAAAAGAAAGGACTATTCAAAAGAGATGAGGGAGAAACACATTCAGTGTTTACAGAGCAGATATTTATAAATTGCTTACTGTAAACTAAAATAAACGTCTGCAGATCCTGGACTGCCTACTAAAGACTGAGGTTAAATGCAGTGTACTTTATGAGTTCTAATGAGTCTAGTAAATGAGTGAGCAAATCTATGTAACAAACATTCTGCTTCTCTAATTGATTTATTATCTATCATTTAAAGACATTTCATTGGTACAAAATCATTCCCTTTCTTCCTTATGGACTTTCTCTCCCTCCTTCTGTTTTTTTCTTCTCCTTCCCCTGCTTTCTCCTTTCCTCCCCTTTGCTCCCCTGACCTGTCATAGACTTATGCACTGGCTGCCTCTCTTTGTTTTTCTAACATGATCAGCTTTATCATTCCTCTCTATCCATGGCTCGCACACATCAGCGTTGGTGCAAGCACTCATTTTCAGCCCTGTTGCAGTCATCTTAGCAGCAGTCCATGAAGGGCAGCAGAATTTTTGGGCAGTGAGATGGTCAGCTCTGCCAGCCTAGTGCAGTCAGCATCTCAGGGGACTCTGCTGCCCTCTCCCCCAGACCTGCAGGCATGTTGGTTTTTCTGATCCTGTCTCTCATTTGAATAGAGGCCAGAAACTCTGCCAAATTATGTGATGATGACAAATGGGAACCTGCACAAAGCTATCAGGCAAATGCATTAACTTACCATATTTCCTGAGGTCCCAAGCATATGGACCACTCTGGGAAAGCTCAAGGAACATTAAATTAGTGAACCTTCCAGAGAAGTCCAAGACAGCAGAGCTGGTGATTCTGGTTCCAGTGAGGTATCATCCTTGTCACTTTTCAAATCACCCCCAGAATATCTGAACTATTCTTATCCCCCATCTCTACTCAGACAGAGACCCTGGGCTGCAGAAATGGAAGACTTTCACTTTTGAGATGCGTTGTCAGGTGTGTGCAGAGCAGCGTGCACCACATCTGCCTGCTTTCTACAAGTCAGGCTATGCTTACCGATGTCACCCACGCTCCGCTCACAGTGCTTCCTCACCAACTTCAAACCTAGCGGGCGACACCCACCCCCATCCCAGCATCATTCTGTGACAGTCTGGAGATGAAGAAGTGGGGAAAGTGTGCTTTTCCTAAGTGTTCTGTGCTCATGTCCGCCTCATTTGGAAATAAAACTCTCCGGTAGGAGGCCCAGTTTAAGAAATATCAAGGAACTCTCCCTTCCATCAAGATTTCCACCTACACTTCGATTAGCATGTGTGTGTGTTTGTAATTAAAATGTTTCATATACTAGTAGACTTGCTTTATAGAAACCTCATCCTTTTTTTTAAGCATAGTTCCTAGCACTATAGTCTCTCAACCTTTCATGAGTATTCAACAACTGTCTCGTTTTTCATGGGATACATATGTGTATCAGCCATAACGCATTGTCAGTGAACAGTGGTTTCCCATCAAATAGGCTGTCAGTAAAGCTGATTCACTAACAAGAAAGCTGTCAAGCTGTGACAGCTGCTGTCTTTGCTACCCAAACAATCTGTTCCGTACTAATGGTGACTTCTGCACTCCCATTTATTATACAGTCATAATGAGCAGTATCCTCAGGAACACAGTCTGAGCTTGTGGATTGGCATACTAGTTGTGTGAGTTTTGCAGAATCAACACCAGCAGAATTAGCAGCTGGATTTGTCTGAAGATTATGGAAGAATTCCTTTGTTATGGAAGTGGTAGGTAATTTTCCAGTGGTCAGGAGTCATCTGCCAGCTAGCCCATAAACCTCTATGGAGTTGGCAGAGATCACATCTTAAGGAAAATAATGCCTATTTCCACCAATTCATTCCAGTCTATTAATAGAGAGCTATTTGGTCAATCCAAGTCAGAGTTGTTGACACTGTGTTCTAATAGGAAGCTCTCAATTTTTAATAAATAATAAATGAGCTCTTAATTTTCCATTCTGTGGTAGACCATTTAAGCTCTTCTACATTTGGCTATTGAAATAATTTCCTCTAGTATGATACTGACTTGTTAATGAAGAACTTTATTCTTCAAGTAACTTTCTCCTTGGAGGAAATTAAGCCTAGTGAGAACATCCAATTCAAAACACTTACCATTTACCAACTCCTCATCATGTTCTATAACTTTTGTTAGGAAAAGAACTTCCTACCATTTATGGCTGCCAGGATTTCCCTGGCTTGAATCACTAGGAAAGATTAGACAAGGGTGCGAAGGAGGATAATTCACTCTGACACTCTGAGACATCTTCGCCTCTGCAGTGTATCATTTTAAGCCAAGAGCATTGTTTCTGTTTCAAGGGAACTCTACGTTCCAGGCAGATTAGAGGTCTGTACCCCATGAGCCTTTCCAGAGCCAAATTTCACAGACTATACAGCTCTCTTCACAGCCAAGATTCTTCTCATTGTGCTAGGAGTGTGGTCGCACATCAAATAAGGAGAATCCTAAGTCGAATGCTTTTACCTCATCATTCATTTCTGCACAGGCACGCCGCACGGGAAACTCTAAGCTGCACCCTAGCTCATTCACTTTGCAAACATCACTTTTTCTTGGAGAATAATAACAGGGGCTATGCTGCAGGGCTGCCACTGTGGTGATAAACATGAGATGCGTAAGGACAGACAACATATAAGGCTGGGACTGGCCAATTATGAAAACATTCACAGCTGTTCTGCCTTGATCCATGACCCTTGCTTATAGCCATTCTTGAGACAGAGCAGAGGAGATGGATGCTAAGATGAGTGGCCTGAATTTTCTCCTTGGACAGTCCTGATTGGTTTTCATGTGCTCCTGTCTCATTTCTCCACTTCCCTACTAATACATCATAAAGACAGTTTGGGGGAAGTATACACCCCCATTCGTACTGCCTCTGGTACTCAGGTGTGTTAGAGACACCTGCTTGTTCCTCCTTTACCACATCACTTTGCAGGTCATAAATGCCTGGAGCAAAAACACAAGTGAGTGATGGTCAGTGGCTCTCATTCCCTCCTCAACAGTGGTGCAGCATTTGTTCTGCACAAGGATGTTAATATACTAGTGCCAAAGGACTATGCCTCAGTCTTCAACTTCCTGCACACACACACACACACACTTCCACTGTAACACCCCTCTATCAAACAGACTCACCCCTAAGCCATCCGAAACACAGACTGAGAAAATACCGACAAAATGCCTCCAGCAAGAGCAGCAACCAAAGAAATAAGAGCAGCAAACCTTTGTGCTGAGAAGGGGCTTTGTTGAAAGAGCTCTTTGTAGCTGCACCTAGAAGGACTGCAGAAATGCTCAGTATTTGCAGTGGTTTTTTTAGTCAACTGATGAAAGCCATAAACCATAAACTTACCTCTCCAATAAAGCCTGTGATCCAGCACAAGGAACTTGTTTTGTGTCCCATTGTTTTTCCTTTTGCACATCTCTGCATCTTCAGATATGCATGAGTGTTCTTCGCAAAGATGGCTGTTTTTCTGCTTAGTTGCTTTGTGCTCTGCACACCAGCACGTGTGACTGAGAAAATGAGTGTGTGAACAGTTACCTGCCTGTGACCGGCTTCATCTCCCAGGGGGTGCACGGATTTGGAGTATAGGTTGATTCTCAACCATGGCATTTTATCTTACTCTTTGCCTTTACCCAATGAAATGACTGTGAATGTACCTGTTGAAAGCTACAATTTTTCCCTCCATTCTTAGATACTGTGGTATCATTTGGTGAAAACATTTTGCATCAGGGAACAAAAGGATCTTGAGAGGCATACAGATAATACTAATAGCCAACCCGGTGGACACATCTGAAAGCACTACCAGTGAGAGAAAGGTATTTAAATAATATTCTTCTCTGAGAAAGAGAAGGATTATTATTCAAATAGCAACCATCTATAAGGCAGCCTACCTCTCCTGACACAGGTGTGAAATGGAAGCCATTTAGTAGTGTTCACAGAGGTGCTGTGGAGGTCAAGTGTGTTAATGTGAGAAAAGTTCCTAGGGTAATTTGTAGCATGGAATAAGTGCTCAGTCCCAGTTCTTGCCACTGTTCCGTTCACATTCTATTTGAAGAATCAAACATCAAAAATATACTCGTGATTTTATTTGGTTTCTTGAGCCAGATAGTAGTTAAATGCTCAATTTTCTGATTCTCTAGTATTTATAACGATTCTGCAACACTGCATTCCTATTTTACTATTCATTAAACAAGATTAAGGAGGTTAAAGAAAGTCTTTAAAGACTCATGAAAGGAAGAGAGGAGAAAGAGGAAAGTAGATTTAAAAAGGGTCTTGATATGCATTAGATAAGTGTAGCAATTCCACACGAGGCATGTAAACATCATGTACGTGAAAATATGTACTTCTAAAACCAAAGAGAAAAAACTCATATGGAGTTCATTCCATTCCAAAGCTCTATGATGCTTCCTGCTTGTAAGGTGCAAGGGATCTACATGATAAAGGCCCCCTGGAAGAAAGGATGTGTCTTTGGAAAAGGATTTAGCAGGGTTTCACAGAAGAGGGGAGTAAGGAAGCAGTAAAACGATAGAGGAGAGATGAGTTTCTCATAACGAAATTAATTAAGCAGGCATGGCCATGTTGTAATTTGTGTTTGCCAGCATAATAAAAATTTCTTGAGCAAAACAAATCTGGATTTGAATCCAGCTCATTGCCTAAGTAAACTTGGGAAGATGACTTAACCTTTTCAACTTCAGCGTTCTCATCTAAAAGACAAAAATAAATAGCAACAGACATATGGGGTTCTTAAATTAAAAAATTCACTTTAAGAACTTAGGACTGTTTCTGGCACATAGTTTATGTTTATCATAGATCAATTATCATTGCTAGCATTCAGTCAGAAGGCAATCTGTGTACAGAGAAGAGGGTTAATTGGTTCATGGTTTTACAGAATCCAGTCCATGGTTTGCTGTCTCCCACATGGAAACATCATGGTAGAAAGATGTGGAGGAGCAAAGATACTTAATTTATGGCAACTGGGGAGCAAAACAGAAGACGAGTGCCAGAGGGGACCAGATTTAGCCCCCAAGGTTACTCCTCCATGAACACCAGAAATGTGCTTCACTAACCCCTTAGGCATGTACCAATCCAAAACCAGTCAAGTTGACACAAAATGAAGCCTTCCCACTGGGTCCCACAACTTCAAAGTGATGGGCTACTGTTCTACAAGCAGCTCCTTGGGAGTGTGGTAAAAGCTTCCGCTAAAGCTGCGTTCCTGTAACCCCAGCTACTCTGGAGCCTGAGGCAGGCAGATGATAACTTCAAGGCCATTCAAGGCAGTAAACAAGACCCCATTTCAAACAGATCCTTTATGAAGACACAAAAACAGTTATAAGTATTATCTAGTTTGTTGCTGAAGGGAACAATAGAACCCGAAGCGGCAAGGAAGATGCAGTTTTTTATGATTGCTATTAAAGAGTCCACCGCACGAAATTCAGTTATGAAAATATTTCTGCAAGTTAACAAAAAGACAAATGATATACTACTTCCCAATAGTACAAATATTCCATAAAATTTAATCCAGATATACTCTCAAGTGTAAGAAATATAATTTGGTGATGTATCCTAGAAAATACTTGTTAAAATTTGATGAAATTTTATAGAATCTCCTCTCAGAATAGAGTTTGCCTTTTGATAATGATTCAGTTCTACTTCCTATCAACCCATCAGTTCCTCAGTCCATGAAAAACTTTGCATTATTAATAATACTCAGCTTTTATAAGTTTTGCTTATCATATTAAATTCTATTTACCATGAGTTTTTAACATACATTTCCACCATTTTAATAATTAAAAAGAGCTAAAAGACATAAAAATGAGATGATTTAATAAAGACTAGGCATGGTTGAAACACTTTTGAAAGAATGTAAGATTATTAATTTTCTTGAAACCAATGAGAAGTAGGAAGTGATTTTCTTCAAGTCATTGGATTTTTTATTCCATTTATGTTTTTAACAAATTCCTCTAAATTTATTGTACTATAATTTTTTAGAAAATTCTGTGGTTGTATCTGAATGTAGCAGAACACTACTACTGTTAGGACTGAGCTTGCTAGTCAAGAAAGATTTAGACTGTATGATAAATAATAACTACGGAATGCAGAACCTTGCAAGTACAAGACAAAGACAAAAATTACTTTTAAAATTCCAATTATTTCCATTTTTGGTTTAATTTACCTTTGACTATTTACATATTTGCTTTTCTTTCAAAAACATTCCCTGACTCTAAAAAGTGATCATTTTTCCAGGACAAGAACCTAAAGCCTTTATTGATATTCAAGATACCATGTGAATAGCATGATTTAGACAATATGAAGATTCTTAAGTGTTGAGTAATAAAAGACACACATTGTTTAAAAGTCCTCCCTTAATCCTAGAATCTTAGTCCTTAGCTATGACATCATATGATTTCCTTGCACAAGTGACCCACACATTTCTAAGCCTACCAGGCAAAGAGAAGTGTTTACACACCCATCATGTAATATTAACTCTGCTCCACGGTATCACAAACTTTCTGTTTCCGTACCAGACATGGGGCTCCCAGCTGTCTCCTTTCATCTGCATATACAGTGTACCACATTAGTCTGGCATAACAAGACATCCAGTTCTGTGAGCTAGAAGTTCATGAGTAATTTTTAACACCTCCATCTTTGTCTCCTCTTAAATTCAATTTATCACCAACTCTCTCCATTTTGCCGGTTAAATAATTCTCTCACTCCTTTCCCATCTTACATCTCTGTCATCAGAATTTTGAGTTGGTACCCCAACCCTGACGGCCACAAAGTTCCTCACAGTTCCTTCCTATGCTGTCTGCCTGTCCTCCAATATTAGATCCAGCACATGCCCCAGCTGACGAGAATAGTGGATGATATATCTGGTATGGAGATGATCGTTTGTTTTGTTCTGAAAAGTGAAAACTGACATACATTTTCCTTTTTAATATTTTGATTGGGAGCAAGGGAAAACAAGGGTTTTTTCCTAAATATCATTGTCTTCTGGTTCCTAATATCATGCAGTATCCTTAATATCTGTCTGGACTAAATGCTAAGATTTCAACCATTTTCTGTCTAATGCTATTTCTTTTAATCAATCGGAATTCTTATTTTGTTTTTAATCATACCTTATACTCAATTGGAGGAATAAAACAAATATTTTCTTTCTTGACTTCTTGAACCAGCCTGATTTCTTATGCCTTTCCAGGCCCATTAATCTGATTTTCAAATCTTTACATTTTCAGTAACATCACAGAATTGTTTCTCTACCTCAACTCAAAGAGGTAAGACATTCTTCTCATCCAGGAGGTCTGCATTCTTTTCATTCACTGATAAAATTTAAAACCTAGTTATGAATGAAGCCACAATTTAGATATCAGCAATCAAAAACCATCTCCTAAGATTGAGTAATTAATAAGCACAAACCTAACTTTGGGTCACAGTAATGTGGGGTGACTCTCCAGAACATGTGGGATAATCCTAGGTTCCCAAGGTTAGCCTTTATGGTTTCTTCTCACACCTGAAAATGAACTCAAAGCACAACAGAGAATCAGAAATTGCTGCATTACCAGATCCTACTTATTTGGAAACTCAGTATCTTTGGCAATGAATGAATCTGGCCTTCCATCCTGTAGGTTTGGTGGAAAAACCAGTAACATGGAAGATCCTACTTAATCTTCACTACCAGACCACATGTGCTCGTGGTCTGGACAAAGTCACGACACAGCAGCCTATACAGCAGATCCACCCTGACATCTCTGCCAGGGTCCCCCAGCACTGCCTGTGCTTAGCTATAGTCAGCCTGGCCTGTTTCAGTGAACTACCCACTGGGTCCACCTGCTCTTGTTTAAGATCAGGCAAGGCCTTCCAGCTTGCACAGACCCATCTTATAAATGCAGGACAGCAGTCATTCTAACAGTCATTCTCCTAAGACAAAGTCCTGTGGAAATCTCATGTGGCCCCTGTCTAAGACCCAAAGCTACATTTTTGGTCAAAGCAGGTCAAAGGTGGCCACAGCACTGTAAAAATGACCCACACAGCACTGGTAACTTCAAGTCTGAAACAACCTAGGGTTTGCCTGACCCTCTTTTCTGGATGCTTAATTTGCTGCTGAAATTCTTTTCTATGGGCCTCCAGAGTGCAGGCTCAAGGCACCAGATTCTAACATTCACTCAGCATAAAGTTGGCTTCCAGTCACAGACACTCTGGGAAGCCACAGGGGCCCCATGTGAGCTGCCCAGGCAGTAACACCTCCCCCAAACCACTGCTTGGCTCACGGTTACTGTACCAAACGCTGTATCCTTTTGTCAGCTCGCTACCCAAGAGAAGAGAGAGCGAGGACTCCATCTATAAGTGCATCAATCCACTCCTCTTTCTTTGGGTGTGGGAGTCAGCAAGAGGATAGAGAGAAATCAAAGGACCCTAGCACAGTTAATTCAAGTTCAAGGAGTATAAAAAAGCAGTTGACCCCACAGAGTTCTGAGCAAAAGCTATTCAGTGCAGATTCCTCCAATAGCCTTACCTGACCATGAAAATAAAGGTTTCTTTCCAGTTCTCATCTGCAGGCAATTCTTTCCCTGGGATATTCCATTCCTACTGAAACTGTCATACATAATCTAGTCCTTGACTCCTGAAGCGAACAGAAACGATTTTGCTACTTTTAGAGTCAAATTTGTGTAATCTACCCTTCCCACAATACGGTCACGAAAACTTGAACTTCTGGCCACAAAATATTATTAGCTGTACAAGTGATGGAACTTTGAAATTACTCAGTGAAAGGAAGAATTGTAAACATTAAATTTATGACTACCGAGGGGCTTTATTATGTAATTAGCAAAGACACTAAGAAGAATTCCTGTGGCATTTGCTGAGAACAGGGTGCTCTAGGGATAGGGAAGGTGCAAACTAGGTATAAAAGTAGGCAGCTCATGAGGCAGACTGAGCCCGTTGCATCAGATTCATGGACCACAAAGAAGTGGTTTTAAAGACAGGAAACCTTGCATTTGGTATCCCCGTGAATTACATTACCATAAACAGTGTGCACACGACACAATCCCAGCTTCAGATTGCAGAATTAAATCTCATTAGAGGCATTTTAAAAGCAGTGTGCAGTTATATTTCCTTCACAAAATATATTGTATTCATCAGTTCATGAAATTATATAAACATTGGGAGAATATTGCCGTGAAAACATTGAATGGATTGATGGGAAGTACACTTACCAATTCTTCATTTTCATTCACCTATAAGCAGTCTATGAAAGAAGAAAGCCATTTTTGAAAAGCTTTCCCATCAGTCAACAGACTGGAGAGTTAAAAACCATAATTCATTCATCCATTCACTCCTAGGACAAATAGTTATTATGTTCAAGACATAGTTCCAGCTACAAAAGGTTTTCCTAGTAACTGACATGTAATAAATGATATTTGTTAATTTATAGAATAAAATGATACCTAAGAAAAATACTCTGTCTTAGAGATACTAATGCACTTAAGGAGATAACAGAATAATTATTAATAGTATGCTATATTAATATGATCATAAATTTTCCTGTACACAGTATGGTGATGGCATATAAAATCAAATGGTTGTACATAAAGTTTATTGTTAATAATACTATCATAGGCATTCAATCATAAAAAAGTTAGTGTTATGTAGTTCTATAAATGATTTTTTGATACAGCAAGCAAGTGAACCAAGAATTGAAGGACGTTCTGAATGATGAAATGCTGTATGAAAGTGATGGTAAATTAATGAAATTTAATGAAAATTTTAATTGTATATATGCAGTATATAAATATCACTACATACTACACAAACATAGAGCTATACACAAACATCCCTTCATCAGTGAATGCGTTATGCTGGAGCATTTGAGGAAAGTGAGTCTTAGACACACATAGCCCTCTAACAGAAGGAGAAACACTCCTTTAACATGGTTCAGTAGCATTTGGATAAGAACACCATGTATTTGCAAGTCTGTGCTATGTACCATTCTTTCCTACTACTCACTTTTCAATGCATTCTCTCATATCTCGAAGATATGCCACATATCTTCAAGGGCAATTTTATCATCCATCTACAAGGCAAAAGGCAAGAACTAAACTTTTTAAATTGCAGATATATTTACTCAGTGTCCCAAACTAATTATTGATCATAAGCTAATACTCTAATCAAACCACTTCTTAAGACAAAGCTTTTAACAGCTACATAGTGTGGATGCCTATATTATGAGTTTTTTGGATTTAAAATAAGCTCCTTGTTGATTCATGTTGTTTCTTTGTCATTTACATGTTGTTTTGTTCACTGAGGGTAAATATTACCTTAGTCAGAAACATGACTATCCGAAGTCTAAAAACCAGACCTCCTCTGATGGAGTTACAGTTTCTGTCAAGATTAGTTCTGCTTAGTATTATTTTTTTGTGAATTTTTACAAGAACACATTATCACCATCCTAACTACCAATTTACATCCACTCTCTGCCCACTAGATGTGGAGATTCTAGATGTAGAATCTCATTCTAAATTTTAAAGATGGAAAACTAATGCAGGGCTCTGTCTGTGTTTGTGTTTGGGGGGGTTGTTATTCAATCTGAATGATTTGGCAAAGAATTAACATAAATGACTTATGAAAATATGTTATAGCATATATATTTGGAAAACAGTTCTTGTTGGTAGAAACCAATTATTATTTAAGTTTATCAAATGTGAAAACTATGTCTAAAAAGTAGTCGTATCTTTTGATTTGTGATATAAAGAACTGACCTCTCAGAAGCTACTTGGCTTTACTCACACTATCAGAAACTTCTAATCATCTGATTTTAGGCTTTTTATTAAAATCTCTAAACAAGCCTATGACAGTTCATAAGATTAAGAAAGACAATCATCTTCACTCAGATATTTTGGAGTGGGAGTATGCATTCATTGAATAAGCTAACGAAACTGAAAATAAAATTTGATGAAAATTGGCAAAACCAAAAAGTGGACAGTGCTTTTTGCCAATTTGTAATTAATTCCATGCAAATATTTGTTTAATCGGACAATGTGGTTAATCACCAAGGTGAAACTGAAAGTTACCAATACTGAATGCTGGTATAAAAGTTAATAAATTCAGCTCATAATCATTACACACATGCTAGTTATAATAATTTACTGTCCATACCAAATCCTTATAAGCATTGTAATTAAATATAAAATGCACATTAGAATTATAATGAGTAATTAGGGTAACATAACTAATATGCATGAAAGTCTCAAAGCTCATTAAAATGTTAAAAGACAAAACCTATTCTACCTAGTGTTTTTTGCATATTTTCTATAGCTAAATGCATGCCAGTAGTCTTTGCATTGTTTTACGATTTTTGGTTTTTATGAATTATGCATTTAAAATTCCCTGGAAACATTTGGTTCAGATATCAAATACAGACTTTATTTTCATTCTAGAAGAAACAGAAACACACACATGCACACACACTCGCACACCATATCAAACCATAGCATCAGAAGCTATGATACCACCTCATAGGATTACTTCAGTGAGAGGAACATAAGCCCATTGTGGGTCATTATTTCACATCATGAAACTTCTTAGAAAGAGTCTTCAGATTGTAAACCCAATAGGGAGTGTTGCTTTGACCAGTCTTTACACTTTTTATGACATACCCACAGTTGACTACTACTATGAATTTCCAAATTTAAATACTAATGAACTCAAATTCAGAGAACTCATTGAGAATTTAACCATACTAATAATGATAGCACAACATTGTCACTTCTAACATTATTCAGAAACCATACGTTCTTGATCTTTTAAGGCAGTTTGCTTTTTGTATGTCTAGTAAATAGAGATCAACTTTTTAATTTGAAATCATTTATTCTAGTTTATACATAAAGGGAATAGATTATTTGGGCCCCTAATACATTTTAGATTTAACTAATAATGAAGATTTCTGGTAGGAATAAATGTTCATATCCTTAAAACACATGTATGTTTATTTGATAAAATGTAGCTCTGTTCATGTAGAATATATAACTTTTTCAGGTACATTTTTAACTGCACATTAAGTTATAGATGAAACATGAATACATGGAAATTGTTATATTTCCATGTCTTTATTTGTCAGAATTTATTCACTAAAATGTTTTCAGAAATATACATTAGAAAATAACATTAATATAAGTATTTAACTGCATAATACAAATGCATTCAATCATCACTTGTATAAGCCTTGAACACAGTAAAAACATGCATATTAAATGTAAGTCATTGGAATTCAAATGTTATGAGTTGAAAAAGCCTACAGGGTAAATTAAAATAAAGATTTGCAGTATTTTATAGACATACTGCATCCATTCATTCTTTATGTTAATTCGTTCAACTAACTTTTTTTAGTTATTCACTATTTTGCCAATACTGGGTAGGCCATAGAGAAACCCTGAAGACTGTGACCCAGCACTGACTGACAAGTTTCTGATTCCATTAGAACCTTGAGCTTCTGTAAGGCAAAAATCATTCTAATCTATACTTGACCACTAGCACTGAGGAAATAAAGGAGTGAAGAGAAGACTGTAACATTCAGAATAAACACAGGGTCAGAAGACAACATAGGAAATGGAAAAATTTCTCCCAAGCATAAGTTGTCCCCACTGCACTCAATGTGAGTGGGGACTCCTCCCATGCCAGGTATCCCAGTGCTTTCCGGGAGCCCTGCTGACCCCTTCCTCACACCCTAGCTCATCAGAGCTCTTAGTTTGCATAGCACTTGCTGTCATTTGGGTTTCCATGGGCTGCTCTGCTTTCTGCAAATATCTTCACTCATCTGCTCTTCCTTCTCAAGTGCTCTAAAATCCACAATTCATTTCAGACCCTCCATTTTCTCATGGGACCCTCTTTGGCCTAGATGTGAGGCTTTGAGACTGTGTGTTTTTAGAAACTGTTACCTACAAGCAATAATCTTCACACTTCCTTGGTAAATATTCCTCTCATCCAAATATAAGAAGAGTCATAGACTTTGGCTTCATTGATAATAGCATAATGACCATATGCTGTTTTAGCTAATGGGCACTGCAAATATGATAAAGAATAAATGCATAAATGAGAACTAAATGTCAGTTATTATATACACTAGAATTTTGTAGTTATTCACCATTATTGTGGCTATGGATGATTAAAATATAACATTGGCCTAAAACTTAGCTGTGATTGCTTTCTGTGACTCAGTATAATGTGGAAGACATTGAAAAACTGCTTAAATATTTTTCTAGAATTCTTTATCCTAATACACAGTGTTTTGTGTCATTGTGTAATGTTACATGCGATATTGAATAATACATAAAAGTGAAATTCTAAGTTAACCGTTTCATTTTGAATACATTGCTATCTTATTTCAATACTCTAATTAAAATATTAAGTTTAATTATGAATAGTCAACTAAGTAGGTATAAAGAAATGAAAAGGCATATAGTATTTTATGACAATTTACCAAAACTGTGAAGATGAGATATATGCAGACAGCGCATTACTCATTCTAGAAGCATACAATGTTAGAAATTTCAAACATGCAAATGATAATCCTATGGAAATTTTTACTCAGTAATGGAAATGACATTACAGCATCTTTTTTTGGCCTCCATCAAAAGTTGCAACATTTCTGTAATGCACACACTTGAGTAGTCACTCTATTCTTATGCATGCACATGTGCACTCGTGGGTGTGTGTGTGTGTATGTGTGCACGTGCGCGCTTTGGGGCATCCTGTACTGGGGATTGAACTCATGGCCTTCATAGTGAGCTACATCACCAGCTCTTTCTGATAATTTGTTTTGAGACAGTGCTTGCTAAGTTGCTAATTGGTGGCCAACCAAGCTGGACTCCAACTTCGATTCTTCTTGCTTTGGCCACCCAGAGTGGTAGGACTCACTGAACAACTATAATTTTTAGAGGGCATAGTGTATTTCAGATATTAGGATAGGAACATAAAATCATCTGTCACTGAACAAAATGCTTATTTCTTGTGAATGGCACATTCCAGTGAGAGTAAAGGAGTCAACAAAGTGCTTTGTCTTACACAGTACATTAGAGAGGGGCCATGATCTGGAGATTAGTGTTAAGAAGAGAGAGGTTGAAGGGTGTAGTGTTCAGGATTGCTATTTTACACCTGAGATCAGGGACATCCTCCATAATAAGGGAAAATTTGAGCGGAGACTGGAAGGAACTGAGGATATCAGCAGAGCATGCAGATATCTGAAAGATGGTTATTCCAGACTGAGGAAGCATGGAACAAAAGCCTGGATAAAAGGGCATTTGGGGTATGTGTTCTGCCCGAATCATAGTCCAGTACGGCCAAAGAAGATGGGGTGAAAAACAGAATAGGAGATGTGGTTCTAGCATCCCAGGAAGCTCAGATGCTTCGGGCCCATGCAGACCACTGGAATTCTATTCGACTTGTAATCTGACTGGAGGGGGGAAAGGGCTGTATTAGCAAGCACAGAGAATTGGAGTTATGGTAACAGAAAACGCTGGGATGCCGCGTGGATGGCAACCTGCAGAGGGAGCGAGGTCAAGGGCAGAAAGGAAACTGCGGCCATGCTCATCCAAGGCACACGTGGCATGCGCTGAAGGAAATGGAAATGCTCGTTACCTTGATTGGATCATTCTCATTCTGTACATGTATCAAAATATCACACCATGTTGGCTCCACAAGCGCAATTATTGTGTAAATTAAAAAGAACCTTTTTAACAAAAGAGGAAATAATTTACTTACATAATAGCTATGGGTCAGGTGAGAAGTGGCCAGAGTCCAGATACACTATAAAGACAGAACTAACAAGATTATAGAGTCTCTCAAGGCTTAAAAATGCTTTGTAATAGCCTGGATGAAATGGTAGTAGTAATGTTTTTGTTGTTGCTGTTGTTGTTGTTTGATACTGAAGATCAAACTCAGGGCCACACACTGGCCAGGCAGGGGCTATGCACCATCTGTCTCCCCAACAGTAATTTTCAACAAGTGTACAACAAGGAGAGAGAGGCACAGAGTAAAGATATAGTGATTTCGATTAGGCACTAAATGAGATTGACGTGATACAGAAGATGTCGGCTGCATTTTATAGAGATATTCCTGAGAAAAAGAGGAAAGAGCCAAGCATTTCTTTTCAAATAATTTATTCATGGCTGCTCTGACTGAGATGGAATTTCTTTGTTGTCAGTCTGACTTTTCTCCTCTTGACATACTCCTAGGTTGTCAAGTTACTCTTGCTGCTAGGCAGAGTTTCCTCTTACCATGTTTGTATTTAATCATTTTGGGAAGAGTGACACTTTTTCCTGGCGAAATATTCTTGAGTCCAAAGTAAATTCAGGTTATTATTTTTGAAAATTACAGTTTTCTACCACCTCTCCTCCCACATCTTCTGATTTCTTGGAGACACATTGTTTGTTGGTACCATGTCTCTTCTTATTCTTTTTCTTATTCTTTTTCTTTTTCTCCTCTTTATGACTGTGCTTATCTGATTTAGCTATCTTTCTCCATGAAGAGCAGTATCCAAATGATTTTTTTTAAAAAATGGGAAGAAAAATCATCTTTCAACGCTGCAACTCCTATCACTTCTCACTAGTTTATTAATATTATGAATATTCATATTGTTATTTTGTCTTGTTCGTAAGCTCACGGTGAATCTGCAAACACAGGAGCTCTGTTGTCTACTTATTGCTTCTTTGAGCTACATAAAAATATTGCTCGGTAGCTTCCTCCAAGATGCAGATATGAGAATATATCTGATCCTCACCTCTACATAAATGGTGCTGTATGAGTGGTTTTACTTTAAAGTTCATTTTCTTATTAGGAGGAATATGTATTGGCAAGTTTGGAAAATATCATTCATATAACATATTCGCTCTAATCTTGTTAGACTTCTCCCACCATCCTTTTGCCTTTAAGCTAGGTAGCCAGGGAGAAATGCATAGCTTATAACTGTGTTTCTATGATATATAATGTATTTTTTGTTTAATTTCTCCTTTTCTTTCTAGCAACTCAAAGCTTTCTTTTTCACTTCCTCTAAGACAACATGTTCAGAAAGTAAATCCTTCGAATATATTAACAATATGAATTATTCATTTTGCAGAATTAAATAATTTTAATAACTGAATTGTAATCAAGTTTTTAAATGTTCTATTTTAAGATAGTTGAAGGCCACAGTTACAAGAAGAAATAATAAACCATTCAGTCAGCTAAGAAATTGGCTCCAGAGCTTATTACTTGAGGGCACAAATGATATGTACCCAAGGTTCCCTGATGTCTACAAATTTATCATCAGGGCTGTGGCAGGAACTGGTCCTGAAGCCAGAAAAGCAATGTGACTAAGGAAAGACTCCACAGATTGTATCTTCGCCTATTAGAAAACACACCATCATTGCTATTACTTTTAGACTCAAGAACCCTAATTGTGTTCATGTACACACACACACACATGTATGTGTGTGTGCGTGCCTGTGTACATATATATGTCTAAGTCCCTCACATTTTGAAAGATCAATATTAGTCTTTAAATGTGTAGCAAAGTATAATAATAAACATTCTAGAAGACTCAACAACATATCCTGGCATATTACAACTAGAAACATTTTCCCATAAAAATCCCAATTATAACACCATAATGTGAACTTCTTCTATCTTTTTTTAAGGATTCACAAAAAGAAACATTGTAGGATTCATGTGGCTGGTACTGAAGATATCTTTAGTTACAGGCCCATCCTTCCTAAGACTAGAGATGCCCTTGGAGAATCCCAAATTCGTGATTCTGCAAACTTTATCCAATGTATCCAATCAATCACACACAGCTATAATTTCAGCATGACTGACAACAGAGAAGTGATCACATCATGAATAAGTCAAAAGAAAGAAAGTTTGGAGAGCAGCTAAGAAAACAGTGAACCATTAAATTCCTATTGATACAGCTGGTGGCCCAATAAATCTCACACATATTTTACAGTGGATGCATCACTGGACTGAGCCTCTCTGACCGGGAGAGAGCTACTCCAAGCTGTAATTTCACCAGCACTGACCCTTGTCAAAAGCACAATACAAATGGATTCTGCCTAACCACCAACAAATAACTCATGATGTAACCCTTCTTTCTTCATTATGATCTATCTGCATCTTCATGTATCATGGATAACCTACCCATCCATCCATCCATCCATCCATCCAAGCATTCTCCAGTGGCCTCTCACACATGCAATCGTGTAATCAACACAATTTCACACTGCTCATAACATAATATACATGACTAATAATAGCTCAGTGTATTAACCCATTGAAAGAGTTAAATATCATAATAGTATGAAATTTGGGCTTCAAAAAGGAAGCTCTTTCTTATCTTTTGCTCTCAAACAAACAACAGATGTTTCTGTAAGAACTGAAGAGGCCAATCCAAGGCCCTTCATTAATGATGCTAAATCAGATTTCATATATAGCTTTGTGAAATTTCTTACCAAATAGTTTGCCTTTTTCTGTAGCTCTGATAGTACAAAGAAATCAGAGATCACAGCTTAGCACACTGTAATATTGGATATTAAATGTTTAATAAAACCATTAAAGTCAGGTTTATGTGTGAAATTCCATTTATCGCTGTCTTTGTTGTGAAAAAGAAAGTGACCTCATCATATGCTTAACTGAATCAATACATTGATCTTTTGTATACAAGTCTAGAAAGGACTTTCATATTCTGTCACATTATGAAATCTAAACCTCATACTTCTTCTCCAAGGAAAAATAAGATGAAGTCTACTGTATCTCCACATCTGCCACTCAAAAAGATTGTTTATTAACTTCACTAAAGTAAATTCCATACAGACAGAATTCTGGGAGACTAAAAGTATTATACTAGTTCAGATTTTAGTTCAATCAATGACATGCTTGTAATATCAAGGCAATGAATTACAAAGTCTTGTCTTAATGATTCTATGCTTTTGCAAGCAGTAGGATTGTGCTACCCTTTTCTCTTGTAAGAAGCCTCATTTAGGTAATGTGTTTTATTGACAACCAGCTCAATGCAAAACACTGAGGTGAGGGCATTTCATGCAGTGTTTTAAGTTGTCTATACAGAAATCCATAAAGTAGGAGTTATTTATTTTACAGATGAGAAAACAGGGACTTGGAAAAGTTAAGTAACAGTAAATTGGGGAGGCACTTTTGTTCTACTGCAAAGTAGAGGGTTTTTTTCCAGTGTACTATGTAGCCACTGTGTTTACTCATGTTTACCATCTGAGGGAAGCTGGAGTTATATAGCAAATTGGAATATTTTCATTCCCTGAATGCTGAGCAGAGCTTTAATTCAAGGTAGAAGTTCTTAAATCATAAAGACCATTCTTCAACTTTACTTTTTGTAGTTGAATTGATAAATTGTATTTCTTTATTTATTCTTTTGCTTATCAATAACAAAGAGTTCTTAGCTTCCTTTAAAGTAAGATTAGTCCATAAACCAAGGACATATTTGTTTCCTGGAAAGAGTTTGTTGACCATCCGATGTGCTTCTCTGAAATCTATGTCAACCTTTGAAAGACTCATTATTTCCAACCTTGAGTTTTTACCCATCTTCAAGGAAATTGTTTCCAACTCTCGTCATCCTCCTGTGGATCCGTACTGCACTGAGGCATGGAGGGCATAGTGCAGTGATAGAGTATTTGCCTAGCATGCTAAAGGCCCTGACTTTGATCTCTACCAATACACATAATAGTACTAAAATAATAAGAAGTAAACAAATACTAACAATGCACTGAACACATCCTACGTGCTATATTCTCTGGTTGGTATTGAAAACTACTTTTTTCTCAAAGACCATTTGTTTGACCAAGGCTGCCTTAAAGTATAAATTCTATAACATAGACCGAGGGCGTCATGCTTACCACAGTACATCCACACTACGAGGCCTTTGTAGGATTAAATTCTTCATCGTTTCCTTCCTTTAGTAGGTGTCTGCAGTAGACTATGATTACACTCAGGGTGGGGAGCTGCGCCTGTACATTATATGTCTTCATTCCTCCCCTCCACTTCCTCCTCCTCACTCCATCACTCTGTCCCTTTCTCTTTTCCAAAAGATCCAGTTCCTTGTTCCCTGTTATCTTGTATTTTGCTTTTGATGTGTACTTTGGCTTTCTCATATACAAACAGGTGAGAGTTAAGCTTGTGCGCTTGGTGTAAGGCTGACAATATTATTTTACTATTGGATCTATAAAGTTTTAATTCAGCTACCTCAACTTAGTAAGGCTACTGAAGTAATTCTTGGACTCTGTTGGTTTTTGATAATAAGACGCTGTACATAAAGTCCTCATTGAGGATTGCAAAAGAGGAAGATGATCTTTACAGCTATTGTCCTGTAACTAAGAAAATGAATCTTGATTAGGCTCCTCTGGTGCCAAGTACCGAGGTTCTGCTGTTTGCACCTGCATAGCCTGGAGTTTTGGATGAAAAACCTTTCATTATCTTGCTCCTGAAATGACTGCCCAAACAATGCAAGGAAAGATCCCACCGAGCAAATAAAAAGGGAAAAGTCCTCCTTTTGGAGCATCTAATCACACAGGTGTTGAATACCTCTGGCTGACCCTTAAGCTAGCTTCTCCCAACATCTGTTCTTTGAGATTACCTACATCTGTTTAATGACATTGCTCTGAAACTGATTTTGTTCCCTGCGCAATTGCTTCAGCTCACAGTCATGTACAATTTGGCACATGGCAGACGTGCTTAGGGGTCAGTGCACACGTTCCAGTCTGTACCAAAGGATGCTACTGTACTCATGAACGTGAGCAGCTCAAGAGCTTATTTTCTTTATCAACTTTGATATCATTCAAAGATTACAACTGAGCATAACAAAATCTAACTTCATGGCAAAAGAAAAATAGTTCCTGAAACAGAAACATGTGAAGGTGTGTACATATACACTCTAGGAAACAACACGTCCATTGCTAACACAGGGTCAGGAGTCACAGAGCTGTGATCGCAGAGTGGTGATTAAAGAAAGCTTCTAGGAGCCATCGCTCAGGGTCTTTTTCAGCATTTATCATTTCCTAACACATGGAACATTTTAGTGTAAAAAGCCTGTTTTGGACAATTTGGCCAAGTATACTTATAATTTTCACTGCTACAGTTCCAGCTGGAAGGTTACCTAGTCGTGATTGTTAGGAACACCTATCACAGGCAAATAAAAGGGCTATACATACCCTTGTGGGCCAAAATTTGCTGCATTTTCCTCTCATGAAATTTGCAAGTACAGGCTAGCTCCCAAGCACATGAAGTCTTGTGGAACTAGTGACTATTGTTCTTAAAGGTCCTAGATTACCTAACCTCAGATGTGACATAGAACCTCAAGATCTAATAGTACAGGCATCCAATATACTCACAGTATGTGCCCAGAAATATCAAGTTCACCAAAAACTCAAATGAAACTTTCTATGATCACATAGTTTTGAAAAGTCGGTGTCGAGGAAGAGATTCATCAAATGTACATTAACAACATAATCTCTAAGAACTCTTCCATCAAAGAATGTATAAAATGGGTAAAAATGGGCATTTCAGTGGTTAGTCTAAAAGCCTTTTATTTATACAAATATCATAGTTAAAAACAGCATGCAATTTGAAGTTTCAATGAAAATGTTCAGTCACTGCCAGTCCACTAAAAGAATTTGACTTTGGTCCAATGGGCCCAGTGACCTATTTGTGTTTTTCCTCAATTCCTGCCTTGTCAAAGGAGTAGGCAGCGACAGTTTCATCACACTGAGAATTACCACCCCAGACTCCTGATGACCCAGCCTACTTCCTGTCCTGCCTCCCTATAAACTATGTTCCGTATGACAACCACAGAACCTTGATAAATTTTAATCAAATATCACAGTCACACTCAAAATCTACCAAACCTTGTCTTCTTGGAAAAATATTCAAAGTCTTCAGCATGGATACAACATCAGGTCCCTCAATACCAGCCCTCACATCTTGTCTGGATTTCTCTTCTTACATACTCTGCTCAAGCCATGATGGTCATTTTTGATGTACTTTAAACGGAAGCTGATTGCTAACCTGTGAAATGTGTTTCCACTTCCAAGAGGGTCCCAACTCAGGGTCTGCACGGGTCCTGCTTCTTCCTTTGTGATAAGCCCTCCAGATAGCCCCTGGACTCCCACATCTTGTAATTCTCTCCTCAATTACTAATTTAAGAGCACGGAGCTCTGTGATTGCAGCACATAGGATCACATGCCTTGTTTTACCTCTTCCTTTGCCCTGCTCAACTTCCAGCTAAGCTTTCTCCATATCTAAGAGCTCTACAAGGCCATGAATATTTTTTTCCATTTTTGTGGTCTCTGACACAAATATATCTTGACCCGATGGAGAAATGAAGAATAAATGAGTGGATCATTCCCAAAAGCTGCACAGTGATATGAATAAATAATGTAAATTTTCATGTCCCCAAGAAAAATCAATGGGGACTTTATGTTTATGCTTATAATTTTAGTCACAAACTAAAATCTACATGAAAATCCCCTCTCTACATTGATGATTCTGTCTTCTATAGTTATGTCAGTCTCCACTCTGCAAAATGCTCTTAGGACATTCTCTGAGACATACTATTATTAACTATTGATTCGCTGTTTATCCATCTTCCCTGTGTCACAGTACAGTTTTTTTCCCTACGCAGCATCTCTCAAAGACACCCAGAGACTCCTGGATTACAGGTCATTTCCCCTTCACTTGTGTGGTAAAGCGCCTACTATGAATCCATCTACATGCTTCGCTCTATCAAAGCCTTTTAATGATGAATTAGATTTTTATTTCAGTTTGTTATGTCCAGGCTTTCAGGCAATGTTCCAGATTTCATGCTTTTGTTTGTAATAAGTCATGGCCCCCTTGACAAACAAGAGAGTAATTAAACTAACCAGGTTATCAACAGAAGGTTGCAATAGAGCTCCTGTTGCATAGGATGGTTTTGTCTTCGATAATAGTTGGATATCAACAAAGGTGATGGTCTGTGAGTGTGACAGGGAGGCCATCAGGGAGACATGAAAGACTGTAAGAACAACCGTGAGAACCCAGTCTTACCTGTGCCTCTCAACACAAACCTGTGTCATAACTGACGAGTGGGGCTTTTGTATATTTTACAGCTATGTATAAGGTACGGCACGAATATTTGCTTAACAAAGTGTTAAAAATGCTAAATGATACCTTATATTGTCTTTGTATATACTAATGTATAGATAACTAGGCATGTACATGTCCACATGTGTGTGTGTATTTATCTGCTACCATGTTGTCATTCAAACACTTTTTGGCAAAAATTCATTATTTTTCACCAACTTATTAACAAATGCTTTCATAAAACTATTTCTGTGAATTTATTCTAGAACTATACATTGAATCTGTACTATTAACATAAATACCATTGAGAAATACCACAGTGCTATCATTTCAAAATGAAGTATCACCCTGAACAGAAAATGATGAATTTACTAGGATATTTTTTTACAAGGAAAGATAATGTCCTATTGTAAGATTATTTATTGTTTTGTATCCTGACACATTGAAGAAAACATTAAACCTTGATCATTTTCATTGCTTTGCAAGAAACCTCAAATATATCAGGTGCACACATCACCCAGGTCATGTTTCTGAATGAACTATTTGCGTGTTCAAGATTCCAGTTGTATTAAATTCTCTCGCATGGTGTAATTTAAATGTGTACAACATTAGGAGCTTGGCAGAAAAGGGAATATTTACGAGAAAACACATGCACACAACTCTGACTCTTCCCACTCAATACTTTTCACGTTTCAAATTTTCTCATCTTAGTAAATGGGAATTCCTACTAACTTTGGAGTTACTTAAACCAAATAAAGTCACCCTGGACTCTGCCCTTTATCCCAATCTCACTTCAATCTGAAAAAAAAAAAAAAGCCTTCCTAGGTCCAGCTTTACACAGACCCCAAAGCCAGCCATCGCTTCCACTGCCACCACCCTGAGTGGCCCCCAGCATGGCCTGGCTTCTTGCACAGTGTCCTGGGGGCTCCCACTTCTGCTAGCCTGCCCTCTCCTGGATCTTTCTTTAACACAGCAGCGGCATGATTCTGTGAGCACACAAGCTGGGGTTTACCCTCCTCTGTCATGGTTCACCAGCTTCTTCACACGGTCCTCAGAGCCCTCCCTGCTCCCCACCCTGCATTCCTTTGGGGTCCTTACACTGACCGTGTTCCTTTCTTTCTCTTGATTATTTCATGAACCAACCAGCACTACTTCTGTCTCAGGCCTTGCTGCTACACATTTCTCTTTCTTCCAGAAGGGCTTTCTCTGGATCCCAAAGCAGCTCACTCACCTGTCTACACCAGGTCTCTTCAGGATAACCTGCCTCCCCACTGAGCCCTATTCTGATTAGTCTATACATGATTGCATTCTGCTCTTTGCATGAATTCTCCTTACTTTTCAGTGCGAGGGCTTTCTGTTGCTTTTCCTTTACCGTGTTCCTCATCACCTTCTAACATTTGATTTAGACTACTTATTACTTTTGGTTTTCTCTTTGTCTGTCTCTCCATGCCTCACCCCATTTAGAATGTAAGCTCCAGTGTGTCAAGAGTTTGACCTTTCAGTGCCTTAGGAAATGCCTGACACATATTGATAGCTCACTAAGCACTTGGTAAAGAAAGGCCTGGCTATGCTACAAAAAAGCTTTGCAACCAGCACTCCCTCTGCTTTGATCTCTGAATGTGCAAAGGTGGATCCCGATACTTGCCCTACCATCAGAGCGCTGGCAAGGAAGCTTTGCATATTCATAAATAATGACAGTGCAGGAGAGAAAGCACATGATATGAGCAATTCAGATACACTATTTAGAGAAAGGAAAGCTATTTCCAGCTAGAGCAATAGTGAAGAGTATAGAACCAGTAACACTGCAAATTGAATCTGTGGAAATGGAGACAAACTGTGTCCAGGTAGAGAAATCACATAATAAAATCACTGAAATTGTTAAGGCACAAGGAACAACACATAGTATTATTGAAAGACCCCAGTTTGACTCAACTTGGCTGACTTCAAATCAAATTCTGGAGCTAAAGTGACTGTGTGACCTTAGACAAATTATGGAAGCTCTGAACTTCAGTGTTTGCATTTATAAAGGGAGATGAGACTGCCTGTTTCCAGTGTGATTGTGAGGAGATGACATCAGACACCCAGCCCGAGGACAGGGCCCAGTGACCTCCGGGGGTATGAGAGCTATTTTGGGAGTTTGGCTGGGGGTACGGATGAAGTGCTCCCCTCACGACGCCACTTTTCCAATAAGGAGCACGGCCAGAATGTATTGCATTTACTCCGTGCACCCCGAGAGCATTCTTCTCCGTCCAAGTTGAAAAATGAAGCTGAAAATGACTAATCTTATACTTTGAAGCATAAAATGCTGAAAATGTGATGCATTCACCTATCAGGCATAAATTGCTTTGAATATAGAAAAAATAAAAATATATGCCTGTTCTATTTCTGCTGAAGATTATTTTTTCTTACCACTAGGGTCATATAAATATATACATATACTATATATATATATATATATATATATATATATATATACACACACACATACATATACATATATATATATAAATTTTTATTGTTGTTGTTTCTTCGTTTCAGTTGCTCCTACGATTCAGGAAATTAAATCTGGCACTGTGACCCCTGGACGCAGCGGGCTGATCAGATGCGAAGGTGCAGGTGTGCCGCCCCCGGCCTTCGAATGGTACAAAGGAGAGAAGAAGTAAGAACTTTGCGATTATTGCCGCATCTCAAGCACTGGTACTGATGTGTGCATTGCAGACACTTATGCTGAGCAGTTTCTTTCAATGGCTCAAACAGTTCTCAGCAGCCTCCTCGCCAGCAGGAAAACCGGAGGGGCCCGTGGGAGAGGGATGGGCAGCTAATCACCGCCAGGGGAAACAGCCACACTGCTCTAGAGGATCTCAGAGGTGTCTCAGAATCCCACATCCCAGATGCAGGTTCTGCCTGGCAATCATGTTTACTTGGGAATCGCCCCGGCCTCTGGAGGGCTGGGGCACAGCTTCCACAGCAACACTGCCACAGCAGTCACAACTCTTGTCTCTACCTGGCTGCCTTGATAAGCCTGTCACCTGGCTTCTTCTCCCACAAGACACTTTAACATATTGTTTTATAGGACTCTGTGTTTTAGATACTCTATCAGTAAGGAGGCTGTAGAGGAGCTCAAATACATACTTAAAGGACTAACCAAAAGGATTTCGGGTGACTCTAACTTTGGCTCTGTGTGATTGTGCCCTTGAGAAAGCTCAGAAGTCGTGGCAAGAGCCACTGAGCAATAGAAGGCAGTGCTTGACAACTTTCTCTTTACCGAGAGCCACTAGCCTCATTCAGACTTCTGTACCCGCTCTCTTGTCTCTAAGCACCTGGAAAAGGCCAAGGCCCTGAGTTAAGGCGAAGAGGGAAGGAGATAACCTAGAAAGCATGCATGTGCTCCCAGACTTGGAGGGGTCAGAGTCCGGAGAATGGTAGACTGAACTGTATTGAATCTCTTCATGTCCCAAATCAAACAGTGACAATTCCATTGTCTTTAACATATGTCTGTGGGTTTTACTCACACAGGTCATGACACTTAACTGATTGCAGTTAGATTTCTGAACAGAGAACTGTGAGGTCACACATGGTCTTTCAGGTTGCCACAAGGGGGGAAAAAGAGATGTGGAGATGCAAATAGGTGCTTTTTTTTTGCAGTTGGAATCCAGGGACACGTTTGTGGAAGACAGTCTCCAAGTTTGGTGTAAGCCTGGATAATAAAGGCTTTCCTCAATTTTCTTAGTGTTTTGAGTAACTGTGACTTGACCTAAGGGTTTTTGTAACTCTTTTATGTGAACTCTTTTCCTCCTTAGGATGTTCAAATTTACCTCTTTTTATTAATTAATGTTTTTATTAACTTTTAGTCTGCTTCCTTGTGACTCTGTAGAAGACCCCAAAATCATTATACACTAAGGATTCAATTAAGTGGCCCATGGCTGCCCTCCTTCCCCTTCACAAGATAATTTGTCTGCCAAGATAGCCAGTCTCTGATTCTGACAATCCAGCATGAAAATATTTGTTGCTATTTATCTAGACTGACAAGGATCCAGAGGATTGCTCCTCAATCATTTTAAAGTAATAGAACTTTTTGTTCAAATACAATCTTGTTTGGATGCCCAAGAAGCAAGGTCAGTGAACAGAGCACCTCTCTGACAGAATTGCCACTCCGTGGAGCCTCAGTGCTACCTGCCCAGGACAACCTCCAATTAGGGCACATTTATTAGGGCCCCCAAATTCCTGGTTATCCACAAAACACAGTTTCAATAACACCATCAGGCCACTAATGTGTTTTTTGATAATCTGTCATGTTTCCTAAAAGCCAATGATTAGAATTATTTCCTACAGTCCATGTGAAAGGTCCTTCGATAAAGGTCACCTTGTTTCCAATAATTTTTGACATCCTGAATAGTGTTTTCTTCCATGTTCTACATTCATCACTACTGGAAAAAAAAAAGGCTGCAGTGACCCTCAATCCACTTTCTTGTTCCTTTATAAATACAGCAATGGACCAATTGGGGCCATAATCACAGCTTCGGGGACTTTGTTTTTCATCCTGGGGAGAGAGAATATAACTCTTATTAAATTTTCAAAGAAGTTTAAGAACCATTTTTCAACAACAACAACAAAAAAGAACAGATGGATTCTCCCCTCTCAAAGTCCTGCCCTTTCCTCTCATTAACTGGACCCACCAGTAAGATCCAGGCTTTTTGAATATCTACCTCATCAAAATGAAAAACTGTCCAACACTATTTGGCATGTAGAATTCTACATTGTTAACAGACATTTATCCATTTTGTTCTCATCATGAACCTGCAAGATGGTACTGTATTTATTCTGACCTTTCCTCGAAGAGAACAAAACCAGCATATTTAAAGTAATTTGCTCCAGCTCATGTAGTTATTAGAACTACTTAAACACAAGAAGTTTTACAAGTCTTTATGCAGGGCCTAACACCTTTACTCTAGACCCTATTGTGGGTCATGGTAGGTTCTATCAAAAATAAGTTGAAATGAGCCAGGGATTTAGCTCAGTGACATAAGCGCCTGCCCAAGTGCAAGGTCATGAGTTTAATCCCAGGTTCCAAAAAAAAGAAAAAAAAAAGGTTGAAATGTTAAAAAGTTATTACAGTAAAAGACACACTGGCATTAACCTCCCTCAAAATCCTCACCTCAGTTTGAACACACTTCCCGCCAGGCTTGCCAGATTCTGAAGCAGTTCTGGTGGTCAGTGGTCCTCCTTCCTGAGTATCTTCAGGAAGCTGCCCTGGCTGCCTCCGGGTTCTAAGATGATTCAGTACATTCCCAGTCACTGTGACATTGGAGAATAACCCGGAGTTACAGGGACTGCTTCCCGGGAGCAGGCTGAATGAGGGCACACCTTAATGTTTTCAAGAGCCTGCCTTTTCGTTGGATGCCAGTCAGCAGTATTTTGATCACATCTAGTAAAGACATTCATAGAAGAAGATGTCCAGAAGTGTTTCAGGAGATGGTAGAAACGCAAAACTGAGACTGTGCCAAGAAAGCGCCTGTATTCTGAGGGGAGTGGATGACAGTGTGTCTGTCACAGTAATAATATTTAACTGCAACGTTCATCACATACGTTGATCATTTTTTGATCTAGAGGTAAGGGGATCTGGGGTTGATTAAAGATTTGCAAAATAAGATATGAGCTATACAAACACTAATCTAATAACTGCCCAATTTATTTAGTCAAGAGCAAGGAAAAATGGCATCAGTTGGACACACAGTGGAAACAGATATTACATCTTTTGAAATTGTCTTTTCAATCTCCAAGTCCCAACCCATGAGCAAGACCCTGTCAGAGAACATGTCAGAATGAAGCTAAAGGGCTCTAAGCTCTAGAATTATGTTTTCCAGAGATCTCTTATAACTGGGGCTTATATACATAATGAGACATAACTTACACAATCTTTTATACTTATATTTCAGGAAATGTTTATGAATATCCACTTCTCTTAAGATTTTTGAGACCAGATTTTCATTCAAATATATACACAAAACCCAGAGGCTGCTGAAGATCTCTAGCTGTGCACCTATTTCTTGAATATAAAACCCATTTCTTTGCACTGGGAATAAGCAGGAAGAGGTGCTTCAAAACCAAAACTCTAAAATCAAGCACAATTTAGAGAAAACAAGAAAAAACACTTTACAGGTCTTTAAATTCTTTGGTGTCCTTTATTCTCCAGACTGCTGTGAGATAAAGATTTACTGTCCTAAATTTCTTGACACAAGGGACTAAAAATAACTAGTCCAAAGTGCACGTAGCTTGAAGTTACCATTGGAGCACCTTTTAGATGTGGCAACTCTTAGCCTACATTGTTTCCTTTGTATCTGTGCCTCTATGTGTCAGTTATTGCTAATCAACAAATGAACCCCAAACATAGCAACTCAAACCCCAAAACATTTATTATCTTAAAAAGTTTCTGCAAGTCAGGAAACCAGGAGTGTGGCTCGATGGTGGTAGCTCAGGGTCTTTCTTGAGGTGGTCCTCAAGATGTCACCTACTGTGGATGGCTGGACATAGGCTGGAGAATCTGCTTTTGAGGTAACCCAGCTACACCCCCAGCAGGCTGGTGTTAGTGTTAGCTATGGGCAGATGGCCTCTGTTAACTGTCACGGGCGTCTCTGTGGGCTGCTGGAGCACCTTCATCACATGGCAATGGGCTCCTCCAGAGCTACTAAGCCTGGGGAGGGCAAGGTAGAAGCTGCTACATCCTCCCACAACTGGAATCACAAATCACATGCTGTCTTTTCTGTCATTTCTTTGTGGCTCCATGGGAGGTCTTACTATGTGCAGCAGAGCTCGCACAGAGACATGGATATCAAGAAGTGGAAATCCCAAGGTGCCATCTTCACAGGTGTCTCCCACACGGTCTCTCTTATGAATGACCCAAACATGCTCCAACCTGGCTCAGTTTATTGCACCTGTGTAAATGAACATTGTGACAAGGGCTGAGTTTGTATGCTTATATGAAGCTCCTGCCCCTTGGTTAAAGATTGTCGTTTTTTAACCCTGTGCCCTCTCTCAGTGTGCCTGGGAAGTGATGTCTCGACAGACTTAGTTTTATTTCATATACTGTACATGTTAGTGTTGGGAAATTCAGAGTAAGGAGATCAGGTGTACAAAGAAATGTAAACATTTTGTTTTGATAGTAGAGGTTGATAAGGAACATGCTCTTTCCATGCAACTAAAGGATATTTTCCAAACATCCAAAGTACCATTAAGCAAATAATGTCTTTAATGACATGAAATTAAATGAATACATTGCTTGACAACAGTAAAATTCACTTGGAATTAAAGCCAGAACTTCAGATTTTAAGGGAATGACATTTCAACAGGTATAACAGATCACGGGTGGTGTACATCTTGTAAGGCCAGCATTACCATTTGTGTTGGTCGGAATTTTGTTATATGCTGGTGGAGTTGAATTCCCACGTCTTATTCTTGATTTCCTAAGATTCAAGCCCAAGGCCCAGGAAGTTGTCTCTTCTTGTTTCTCACAACCAGTTTTTCTCCTCTGGAATTTTATAAGATGGATGTGTGAATTAGCTTGATTTAATAATTCCATGATGGATTAACATAACAAAACGTCATATTGTGCATAATACCTGCACACATGCCTGCAGTTAGTATCTAGTTATTATTTGTAATTTTTAAAAATTAAATAAATGCCCAAGTAAAGTATTAAATTATCTTTGTATTCACTTTATTTGTTTTTAGACAACTAATGTTAGCAATACTTCCTGGAATTCTTTAAAGTATTTCTTTCTTAATCCCCCATCATAACTTAAGATAGGGATGCAAAGGTTACAAAGGAGGTCAATATAAACTCCCGTCATGAAAGAAAACCAAGTATTTCCTTAGAATGTTAAAAATTATTAATATATCGCATACAAATTAGTATTAATCTAAATTCAGAATGTTTTTGCATTTGACAGTATTCTATCTTGACATTTTAGCCAACAGATTTCAAACTTACTCCATGCATTTTTAAGTCATTCTTTACAACATTGCTACAAAGAAAAGTGATGACTATAACTGGATAAGTTATATGCATAAAGATACCCAGGAGATTTTGAATAGATAGGAAAATACCGACCCTGAAGCATGCACTATAGTGAAGTAGTGTATTCCATGCTCACCATACAGAAGCACGATGGCCCATTTCACTCAAGTTAATTAGGTTTTGCGTTAGGTAATGGTGATTTTTTTCCCTTCTTGGCTTTCCCGAGGTAAGATGAACATGAGAAACTTTATTCAAGTGTGGTGAGCATTCCTGTCCTCCTCCTGGTCTATATATTCACTACTTAGCCACCTAGACAGGAAGTAGATTTCATTTCCATCTTCATTTTGTTGAAGAAACATAGGAAAGATCTCTGCTTCTAATATTTTCAATGAAACCCCAACATGACTGAACATATTTTTTGGATATGTCTTCAGTGTTCCTGTTTCACTGGTATTTTTCACATAACTTACCCATGTAAAAATGACATACATATTACATTTGATTAATACACTATGATTTCAAAGTATTGTGGTGTATGGTAGTTTTGCAAAATGCATGTGTTGTTCCCTTTATGTAGAGTCCGCTCAAGGTGGGGATGTTACACGACAGAGGTGGAAGTAAGAAAAAGAGACTCATATGACCAACTCGCTATTTTATTCAATATAGAAGCTTCCAATATACACACACTCTCTCTCTAATATATATATTAGAGAGAAAAATCTAATGTGCTGCCCCTTTAATTGTTCATTGTGCTGTATAATAAAGTGTGAGCATCCTTCATTCAATGTGAAGTTCTAATGTTGAAGATGTGTGTTTAATATAGCACTGCTCTTAAAAAAAAAAAAAAACTATTTCACCTAGTCCTCAATCATGTGAAACAGTGGTCTCCAACACTTTTCGGAACATACCTATAGGTAAAACTTAAAATTTAGCAAAAATTAACAATATGTGCATCGTGAACCTACCTTACATGTGTGCACTTCTGAACTGCATGTTGCCTGTGTCAAATCCCCTGTGAGACTTACAGTTTAAAAGGTGAGGGAAAAAAACAGTATCAATGGACATTCTGTTATTTTCCTCTCAAACTCCCGTGTGTCATTTTGGACTCACCGTATCATCTTTGCTCTCCCTGTTGTAAAGTACAGAAGCTTAAAATAAGATGCTTGTGAAATTCTCAAAGGCAATTATAACAGCGTCCAACTCTTCCTACATGTATTTATCAGCCACAGTGGTACCTTGGTTCACGAAGGCTTCTTTTCACCAATAATTCATTCCCCAGACAGAACTGTTTGGCAAAATGTTACTTCGGTTCACAAACTCTGCTTTAGCAGGTGAAAAAAGCATGCTGTCTCCCCAGCACCGCGGAATGAACTAAGTTTGTGAACCAAGGTACCACTGTACTCTGAACCCTCCCTCACATAATTCTAAGCACATTATACCTGAAAGAAGAACTATGCCACAAAAGTGAAGGTATGTATTGCAAAGAAGCACAGGATGGGAAGGAAACCCTAATTTTCCAACTCCCATGCTGGATACTTTGCTTCTAGATTTTACACCACAACTTTGACTATACAGAAAAAAAAAAAAGAAATGCCTTCCATCTCTCTCTCTTCTATTCTCTCATTTAAAAGATAATTTTTACTAGAGTTAAAAAATTAGATGTTTTGATTTGGCAGTGTAGTAGAAATCATCTCCTTGCCATTTTAGGTTAATAATGTGTGTGGTGGTGCCTATAGACATAGATAACTCAAGAGGCTGAGGCAGGAGAATTGCTTGAGCCCAAAAGTTCTAGGTCAGCCTGGGCATCATAGTACTACCCTGTCTCAAAAATAAATAAATAAAAAATAAAAATAATTTTCTCTGCTAATTTAAATTTACATTTCTTTTTTATTTTTTTTTTAATTTCTGTTTCTTCACTGAACACATACGTGTCTGTGAAATAATTTGGGGGAATCCAAGTTGCCACAGGACCTGCATTTCTAGAACTTCCTCATTTTTATATTACTCATTTATGTCTGGTGATATTTCACTCCTGTGTCAGTCACTTTTTCTATCACTAGAACAAAATACCAGATATTCCCAACTGCAGAAGGAAAGGTTTACTTTGGTTCACACTTTCAGGCCATAGTAACTGGCTTCCCAGGAGAATGAGGTTGGAAGAGGAGCACTGGCGTGGAACAGGTGCCCAAGTCCTCACTGCCAGGAAGCAGAAAGGGAAAGAGAAGCCAGGGACAGGGAAACCTGCATGCTGGATACCAGACGATGAGTAGGTGCCTCCAAGCATGGCGAGGAGGAGGCGAGAATGCATAGGGACACAGGGTGATGTCAGGTGAGATTGTTCAGAGAGGTTAACGTATTGCGCTATTCAAGCAGCAAAAGCAGATCCCCGCATTTACTGATGGACTCTGTGTATAGTAGCAATGTTTCCAGGGTACTGGCTGCACAGTTATAAAGTAGGAGAAAAGGGAGTATTTGTACATTTCAGTCACCAGTGAAATACAAGAAAGGAACCATTTAAAGATAAATCATGCTGTCCATCCAGACAACATTAGCTGAGGCTGGAGAGCAGGGAAAGGGGTCCAGGAGGGACCATGAGAAGTCGACTGTGGGACATTCTGGGAAGGAAATGTTCTGTTGTACACAGAGTCCACCAGACAACGAGTGGGATCTAGTTATGTTCTTAAAATTCATAGGGAAGGCTCCGAAATTAAGTCTGACCTTAGCACTTTCTATGTGACGTCTTTTAAGAGTGTATCATTGTCCTGGGTCCAGGTGTACTCCACAGTGTGGCATGAAGGGGTTCATGTCTGGCCCCTCTGTACCCCTCTGGCTAAGAAACTTGTCATTCTGACTCTTGCAACCTGAGCCATAGTCATCCTGAAAGATGTCAGTTTCCCCACTCAGCCCTCTGCATATGTCAGGTGCCTGCTTATCAGCCCAGTCTGCATACACACCCATCCCTGGCTTCCTCAGCTGCATTCCTTGTACCACTGGTCCTTGAGTCTCAGTGCTGATGCTTCCTTCTCCAGGAAAGCTACTCAGATCCCGTGTTCACTTGGGGAGGGGACTCTAGACATTCTCAGTTGTGCTCACCTCTACCAAAGCATGTATGAAACTGTCCTCCACTTCCTTTACCTTTCCATCTCTCTTAGTAACTTTATCTCCCCAGGAGTAAGGATTCTCTTTGTTCCCTGTCTTAACCTCCATACCTAACACAATATATTGCAAGAACAAGTTATAGCCTTTAGTAGTTATAAGGCGGCACCTGTCTTACTGGAATTCACTTTTAAACTGATAAGAGAGTATTCATAGAGTTGGAGCCTGTCATTTTAGACTGTGGGCCTTGGAAAAACAAACATGTACAGCAATTGGAGAAAGGAAGAGCTGGATTCTGCTGTTCAACCCTGCCTCCCTTTCCTGTGCATGTACTCTTTGCAACATGGTTGTGTAGTTGTACTGTGGGATGAACTTTGACGTTAAAATCATGAGTGCATTGGTATTAGAACAGCAGTTGGAGCATAGGGAGAAATTGAATCCTAGACCAGGTCATCAAGAACATATAATAGTCAGGGGAAGTTCGATACTTGTGCTTTAGCTTTTGTTTATTTGACGGAGGCTTAGAAGGAAGGATCCTCCCTGTGGGAGTCCAACCATCACAAGTAAAGCAGTCCTAAACCTCTTCTCCAAAATTATTAATTTCATTAAAATTGATAAAGTAAACAAGACATACATTTTAAAGAGCTTAATAAAATCTAGAATCATTAAAGTAGCCTAATGTATTCTAATAACATTAATTTATTCAAATGCTCAACTAAAGATAGATACCCCTTGGGGCTAACACTGGGATGCGTGACATCCTTCAGCCCGTTCCCAGGGCTACATGACGCCATATTGTTTTCGAGCCTTCAGTATCAAGCAACACAATAAACCCATAGGTTGCTATAGCAGCATATTCACATATATTTTCATTTCCCTGTGGTTTCTGGCAGTGAACATTCCATTCCCACTTTTATTTCTATTTTTTGTTATCTTCCCATCACATCTGTGAAAACCTAGATGAGTCTGATAATATGCACGGAACTGGTACCGGGCTTGGCACATCTGGAAATCACAATGCCCCCGTCTTTTCAGTCACTCTCATAGATCTCTCCTTTAAAAATAATTTCCTGTGTGCTCAATGTTTACTATTTGGCTGCCCCTAGAGAAGAAATGTATCTGTCTGTCTAAGAAACACACCCATCACTGAACAATAGTATCGTCCATCACCATCTACTGCCTGCTGCTTTTGGTATATATATATGAATAGATGTCGAATAGATTATATTTTTAAAACATTCTTACATTAACACTTTGCTATTTTTCCCATTTTACAGATGAAAAAGCTAAGAATCACAAGATCAAATAGCATAATTTATGCAGTCAAGCACGCAACAATTACTTACTCTCTACCTGTCTGTTAGGTACCTGGCACTATTTTAATAGGTGCTTGGATACAATGAATAACAAAATTATTCAGAAACTTTTCCTAATAAAGTTATACTTTAATGAGGAAGATGGGCATTAATTTTTTAAAAAAATCACACAAGTGTGTTATAACTTACATGTGAAATGATTATTCCAAGTCAAATGGTGGAATAATTCTACAGCATCACTCGAACTTAGACTTTAGAAGAAATTTTGGAATTCCTCTAAAAAAGTACATTTTTGTCACTTGGTCAAGTTATGCTTTGCCATTCTTGATGACTTTCTATTTATACATAAAGAGAGATTTTCTATATCTGAATATTTAGTGAACATTTAGGAAAAAAAAACAATAATGGATGCAGCAGGTATATGTCTGTTGGGAGACAGCTTGAGGGAATGAGAAGCAAAGAACCACCTTTATGCGTCCAATCCCAGACTGTGAGTGCCCAGGGGAGGGTGGCCTGCGTGGGAGGCTGGTGAGGCCTGCGTGGGAGGCTGTCTCCAAAGGAATAACTAAGCTCTAAGTAAACAGCCATGTGATCTCTGGCCTGGAGAAATACACAAGTAGCTGGGTAGAATGAACCTTATTTTTGTTTGACTTTTTAATCTCTTTAGACTCACTCTTTGGATCGAACCAGGGTTTCATGGTGTGGCTATCACATACTATTTGACTTTTTAGGTCTACCAAGGCTTTCATTTAGTTTATGGTTTAGTTCAGTTTAGTTTGGTTTACTTTTGCTTTGTTTTCAGCACTGAAGATAGAAAACAGGAGCTTTGCACTGAACTACATCCCAGATTTTTTTTTTTTGATGTTTTAAAGTAGGGTGTTGCTAAGTCACTAACCTGCCTGGGATAAGCTTCAGATTTTGATCTTTCTGCCTCAGTCATGCAGAGTGCTGGGGTTGCAGGCATGCGCCACCAGGCCTGGCTAGCTGCATTACTGTTATTCCTTAGCTGAAGCCAATTTTCCGGAACCACCCACCATCTCTGACTTGTCTCTTCAAACTTCAATATGGTATCCAGGTTTCTACTTGGAGATTTGTATGCTAACTCTTCTTGTGGGAGGATACAGATAAAGGATACAGATTTGATGCTCGGATAATAAAAAACAAAAAAAGTACTTTCAATCTTTTTAAACATCTGTTTTCTCACCTCTATAATGGGACTAATGACACCTATCTGTTAGGTTGGCTGTGAAGATGAGTTGATGCACACATTTGGAAACGCTTACATGATTTCTCATTGTCAGTTCTTCATCGTCTGAACACCAAACATTTCGCGTGTGCAAGACTGAAATCTTTTCGCACTGGCTTACTGCCATCAGAAATGTACTGAGTATAAGGAACACATTCCACATATAGAAAGTGTTCCTGCTCACACTGAAAAGACTGGAAATGCCATTGCACTGCAGAGCCTTGCTTATTGTTATTCCTAACCTGGAAAGACAGATAGTGAACAATAATTCTAAACTGTGGAGTGAGGCTGGGTGAATATATAAAATGAATAGGATGCCATGGCACCTGCTTCATTTATTTTTGCAATCTTGACAATGGGTGCTGGGTGGCTGTGAAGTCAAGTTTTCTATGGTGAAGCCGCTACCAGCCCTTCTGGTCATCCTAGATAGCGGCAGCCTGAGGCAGGTTGTGATTGTAAATTCTGCAAACCCTTCATGAGTCAGAAATGTAAGTGGCCCACATGATTAGCATGCCTTCCCTGCGCTACTTCTGACTGACATTGGAAAATATAGGGGTCTATTCTAATGCAGAACTAGTTAGTGGGTCGGGCTGTGTCACTTACAAGCTGGCAGCATCAGCTGGCAAAGCAAATAGCAGGCAGTTCGCAGATTTATGAGGTGCTGGCAAAAAGCAGAAGGAGAGAAGTGAGAGTAATGGTTCTCGAGGAGGAGAAAACTTGTGTTGGCATCAGCAGGTAGAACACAGCAGGGTCCACAGTAATAGAAGCACCTTATAATCATACCCCCTGTGATACAGACCCAACAAAGACAAATGACCACGTTTCCAAGTAGGCACCGTAAGTTGATCATCCACTGTTAAAAGAAAGAGAGGCCACATTTAACTGCTAGCTCGATAGGATTTCATGCTCTTCCTTTGGAGTGAGAGGCTACCAGACAACTTCTCTTGTACTCTAAGTCAATACAGGAACAGTTCTCTTTATAGAAAATCCTGTTACAGATAACCATCTAGGATTAAATCTATTTCTATAAGAAAAAGTCATCGATTAAAGAACTCTTTCACCGTTTGTTTTTAAAGCATAGGCTGGGATCCAAGATGTGCCTCGAATTTCTACACCCAATAACTAAGGATGGGTGGGTTCATCACTTGAAAAAACCTGCTTCCCTGCCTGATTCCTGTGCTGGGGTTGGACCTCCCCAAGAGCAGAGTTCACGTATATTGCTCAGCCTGGTCCTTAATGGCTCAGCACAGAGCTAAGCTTTGCGACAATTTAAAAACTATTTTCACTATTGATTTGAATATTTAAGAAAGCTTCCAACGCCAGATTCCTGCAAGAAAATCACTCCTTCCCAGAAGTTACTCTCCCCCAAAGTTTCTGCTGAGGTCCTTCCTGTTACTTACCAGGTGAAGACGGGAATGTTAAAGGGGAGTGGAAGAGTCATCATTTCTAAAAATTCCAACTGCAGTAAGAAAATAAGCTTTTAACTAAGAAATAGAGTTTCCTTTAAAACAAGGAAAAGCCCCCAGGGAAGATACTTTTTCTGCTGAGGGGCAGGGCTGAAGCACTCAGGTGGCATTCCTGTGAGGATGCAGGCAGCACTGCTGGCCAGAGCCCAGGACAGGCCCTGCAAGAGCAGGCAGCCTGGCACGCCGCATGACTCAGCAGCATCCGGGCTTTTGCCTGCAGTCGCGTTAAAGGGCAGGCAGTGGAAAGCCAACTCAATCAGAATAAGCCGTAAAGAGCATGGACGAGAAATTCCCTGTAGCGTCTGCCAGCCCTCCCTTGAGAAGGCTTCCCCAGTGTCTAGCCAGGTGAAGATGCTGCTTGGCTTCTTCTCAGCTCTTAAGGAAAAAAATAATCCTGGTTTGGGTAGATGGGGTACAACAGGGATTTAGTTAGCAGCCTGGGGAGTTGCTGAACCCTTGAGGGAATGTGTGCAGGACGCAGACCCAGGCAAATTGATTTAATCCCAAATGCTGCAGCCTGTAGGGCGACGAAATCTGTGATTTTATGGCCAACGTAGAAAAACTGGTTAAAAATGAACTTGATGATGTGGTGGGTAAAAATATGCAATACTCACTTTCAGAGCTTAGCATACATGTTAATAGGTTGGAAATTCAAGTAAAAGTTGTCACACACCTGATACTTGATGGCTTATCAAATTGTGTCAGAATTGGGGATCACTTGATTTATTGCTCAAGTTAGATTTTGTTCAGTGTTTAGTCAAGTCAAAGGTTTGCTAATCTGAGTGAAGTTTACACTTTGGACAAATCAAATTCAGCTCTTACATGAATTGTAAGTAATTCCTGGAATAATCAAACATGACTACGTATTTTAATCTGCATTTGACGGAAGGTAAAATTTTATTCAGATGCAAGCCACCTAGCATAACGCAAAGCCATTCAAGCTTAAACCCTCAGGGGATGTCATTTATTAGGATCTCCACGACTAAAGAAATATTTAGTTCTAAAGTGAACACACCAAAGAAGAAAAACTACATTGCCATTTGGATAGTGAGTCTGCGTACCCCCTAAGAGTGATCCGCGCACGGGTTAGTCAGCAGATGTCAGTCACATCTTGTTGGCGTCCTCATTGTTGAAGAATTCCTATTTAGTCAGGAATTATCTTAAAGGGCCTTTTGAAGGGCGCTTGGTAAAGCTGGTGTTAAGGGAACATCTGCTGGACTCCATGGCCTATGTGCTACTTACCACGTACCTGGGATAACACTATAAAAGGAGGTGTATGATTCAAACAGCACAGAAAGCGTATCTACATGGCCTTGCCATTTTAGAAGCTTAAAACATTTGGAGTCAATTTAGTTTGAAAAGCTTGTATGCATGGCAACTTTAGAAGAAAGTATCAAAGGAAAAGCACATGGAGACAAGAAGGAGAAAGTGAAGAGGTAGAGAATAGGAAAAGAAAGAAGGAAGAGAAGAATAAGAGGGAAAAGAAGTAGATGAGGAGAGGAGGGAGAAGAAGAAGAGAAGGGAAATGAGGAAGAAAAAGAAAAGAGAATATAGTTGTACTATTACCAGGCTACAGCCTAAAATCAGTGTGGTCAATGTGGTCAAGCTCTCTGTGGGTTACTATGATTCTATCTAAGATAAATATGAAACTCATCTTCCCAGTACTTATTTACACAGCACTTATTTGTTTTCTAGGCTCTTCAATGGCCAACAAGGAATTATTATTCAAAATTTTAGCACAAGATCCATTCTCACCGTTACCAATGTGACACAGGAGCACTTCGGCAACTATACGTGTGTGGCTGCTAACAAGCTGGGCACAACCAACGCGAGCCTGCCTCTCAATCGTAAGTAACACAGCGCCGCCAAGGTGTGCCAGGGGCCTCCTGGCTCCTATACATCAGCAAAAGCAGAAGCTAAGAATGCATTATGTTCCCAGTAGAACTCAGCCTCTTGTGACACGTTCCTTATACAGAGGAAATTTTGTCCCCAAAGTAATGAGTATTTGAGAATTTTGAATCCCTACCGATATCTGTGTGTGTGCAGAAAAATATCTCTGTGCTGAGAAGAGGGAAAAATACATAATATAAGACTAACTGAAATGTACCTTCCAACTGAGGATTCAGAGGGCTTTGCATTTTGAGATTTTTAAACAATGTGTTATGTTATCTTAAACTATAGATTAATTATGGTTTGAGTTGACTCTTTGTTGGTTTTCTTTAGAGATTCATTCTGGAATAGCCAGAATTTTGAGTAGCTTTAATAAAATTAAATATTAATTAAAAATATTTTATCCATATAGACAATTATTTTTTACTCAAAACTGTATTTTGAAATATTACCTAAGAGTTTAATAAAACAATTGCTACATTGTTGATATGTCATAGTTCTTAGGGTTGAAAAATGAACAAAGAGGGGAAAACAGAATCAACAGTTAAAAGGAGAGACACCTTTACTAATGTTACTTACTGCGATTAATTTAGGTGCTTATTAGAAGTTGAGTAACCCATAAATTGCTACAGCTAATGATATCCCCAACATTCAAATCTGAATGTTTCTTAAAATGCTCAAAACCCCAGAAAGATTGCACTATCTCTTTAATTTCATAAAGTTATCTGAATCTACCGTCTTTGTGGTTAGCATCTTTTACATGATACATGTATGTTTTTACCCTGTGATAGGAAGTTACCCTTGGAAAACCAAGTATGGGGTAGATCATCTCAGAAATGACCATGTCCATTTTGCAGAAACAGGGCTGGGACATTTGATGGGATATAGTTAAAAAATATACTACAGTAAAAGTTTCGTCATTTATGAATTTGAATTACCATAATTTAAGAGCTTCTGATGTTGAATAAAACATATCATTTTCCATCACATCTTTTATTTTCTTAGTATTTCTTAACATTTATGTTTGAAAGAAGAACACTGCCTACCATGCAATAGCTGTACTATAATACCCTTGCGTGACTTTCCATGAGTATGATTATTTTCTATTGAGTAACATAAACCATGGACAGTATTATAGAATAGTAAGTATTCTAACATAATGTAAATATTCTTTGCCATATTATTAATATTTACATGTTTTAGTCAAAAATACTGAAAGAATAAGTGCATTTTAAAAAGTAAAAAATACTAAGGCTTAAAAGTTTATTAACATTTTGCTGTTAAAATTTTAACATTACCTCCTGATTTTCAAAACTGAACTATTAGCAAAATGTGACAAATTAAGAACAAGTTTCAGTTATTAAATATATTTTATCATTTCTGACAACCAAGAAGTAACACATTGCTGAAAATGTTCTTGAAAACAGAATTTTAGGATGGACTTTCATATCTGCCATTGATTTTCTGAGTGCTGAGGTGCCACTGAACACTAGTATAATTCTTTAAATTTGTTAATGAAGACAAATATGCAAATCTACTCTCTAATTTTGATTAAATATCTATTTATGCAGAGCTCTTGTCTGATATCATGTGAAGCTGTTATTGCACTAAATATTTCTGTTTTACATTATAATAATTGTTTCTTTATGTGTGACACAGGATAAACCTGGGTCTCCTGCATGCCAGGCAAGCCACTGGGATACATTCCCAGACCTTTTAACTGTTTTTATAAACTATTTTTCATCAAAACATTAGTTTTTGAGAGGGCAGGGTCAATGACTAATAAGATATTTTATCTCTCATATCACCAACCACAGAGTCTGCTATTAAATAAGCAACAAATAAGCATTTAGTGAATAAATGATGAAACACTGGGTAAGAGAAAAAATGGATTAATGAATAAATTAATGAGAGTGTTCTGTTTTAGATGTAGTATGAGCACTTCCTGAGATACAAGGCATTATCACTATAATTACAAATTACACATATTGTAGACTGTGTGGGCCAGACTTTATTCTAATTACTTTATATAAATTTGTTCATTTCATTCTTCCACAATTCAAAGACATTGATTCCGCAATACCCCTCTTAGAGGAGAAATGTAAAGAGATAATATAAATATGGCCAAAGTCAAATTGTTAGTAAGTGACAAAGTAAAAATTTAAACCCTGGCCAGGTGGCTTCAGAGTCCAAGTTTCTAATTAGTACCATGTGCTGTTTATCTTTATGAACATAAACAATCATAGAGGTTTTAGGGGCAGCTCAGTCATATGCCTTTTCCTACCATGCCTGAAGTCTTGGGTTCAATCCCCAGCAGTCCAAACAACAAAAACAAAAATAAAAACAAAAAATCCATAGTTTGAGAGACAATTTGTGTTATTTCCAACATACTCTTCCAAAGGTAAATCTATACATATAACATAATCATCTTTCTGGTGAACTTTGTCATCTTGTCTTTAGTAATTCAGGAGCTATTCTTTAATTTATACATTTTTATTTTTAAAATAAATGTCCTTATATCTCCCCTATATCTTCAGTCATATCTTCAAAGTCACAAATGGCAATGTGCTCAACCTTTCAAATGACCCAAAACTAAAAACCAAGCCTATATTGTGACTTGCTAATCAATTTTTTTAAATAGCTAATGATCAGCCCATTTTTTAATGTAAAAGAGTATATATTTCTTAATTTCCCATCTCCTGCTTCAGTAGAAAAGAGATAGAAGATACCTTCTGTATTTGGTGATAGATGTTTCGAATAATTTTTTATGCTTTCATGATTTGTATACTTGAAAAGTTAATAAATTCAAGACAGAGTGATTGAAAATGTAGACCCCTGATATAGTGCTAATCAACGGCACACAGACAAACCACGATAATACCTTTCAAGTGAGATTCAGCAATAGGAATACTTATCCATACTGTTTATGATATACCCTGAGATGATTACGAGACTATTGCAATCTTCTGCTGACTTGTAGCAACTAACATCCTCCAGATCACCAAAAAGATAGAAGGCAAGCTGGAATGCAGAGCTTTGACATAACTAGGCTATCAAAAAGGATGTTTACCACTTCAGAGAGTGTGAACGTGTCTGTAGGCATGCATGGGACAGTAGCATGTGTGCTTCACAAAGGCAGGCAGGCAGATCTTTGTTTAAATTTCACATATCATACATCAGTTGTGTGTGATCCAATGTAAGTTACCTAAATTCCAAGTCCAGTTGACCCATTTATTAAATGATAATAGTAACATTTTCCACCTCCAGAATAGGAATTAGTTAGCATAGTACATTTAATGCACCAGATACTCAGCCTGCATGGAAATAAGTATTCAATAAATAAATGTGAACCATTGTTATATGATTCCACCCCCAAGAACACTCAATCTGTTAATCTCAATTAACTCATTCATCTTGAAGCTTGTCAATTTTGGAATTTGTGCATGAAATCCATATATGTTACCTAGAACACGAATTTGAAGAGAAACTGAAGAGAATTGCTTGGTGTTTCCTTGTTTTGTGCTGTTTCAAAAATGGCATTCTAGGCATAAGATGATTAACTTCATTCAGAAGATCTAAAAGCAACTGACTCTATGTGATGGCTATCTGTCTTCTACTGTATAGAGATCTTAATGGTAAACATTCCCCATGAACCAAGGAGAGGGAGGGCACACAAAACTGAAATAGTGTCACAGGACTAGCTCAGAAGAGAACCTCATCCTTTCTTGGTACATTAACCAGATATTGTAGCACCAGTTCCAGATAAAATGTGATGTCTATCATGTAGTAGTGCAGATAGCCAGGAAATTCAGTGAAAAGGCAAAACCAGTACTTATGGTTCTGTTTTGAGCCATGGTTCATTACATAGCACTCTTATTTGTCATATATGAATATTGTCTGCCTACAATGTATGAAGACTAACTTAGGTGTTGGAGAGAAGAGGATTCATAGAACTAGAACCCAACATCTGAGAGTTCTCAGAAAAGTGAGAAGAAACAGAAGTAAAAAGGTGACTCTAATAAAATATGGTAAACAGTCTCATTCACTGTTTGAGGAAACGCTGTCAATCCAGTCTCAATGGCCAGGAAAGGGCTTTCTGAAAGAGTCACTGGTATCACTATATAGGTACAGCTTGAAACACCCTCCTAGCCATCATTTTCTCATTTTCAGAGACCAAACTTTACAGTTCATTCAACAATCATGAACTCTAAGTGCAGTAATACAAATGAGACAACAGCCAATTCAATGTATGTGATGTAAGGCAAGCTGTAGAACAGAGGTCCCTTGAACCTTAAAACTAAGGGCATATTGGGTTGATCCTGGCTGTAGAAATGGCAGAGGCAGAGACAGAGACAGAGATAAAATGACTATGAAAGAGCTCACGTAAAGACAATCTTATCCATTTGAAGGTACTAGCTAGGCAAGTTTCACAAGGTTAGAATAAAAAGTAGGAAGAAGAAGTGCATTGAGCTGAGAGACTAGACAGATTGGAAGAGATTCAGACAAGAAGACTTAAAAATGAGTTTGGAGTTTATCCTGGATTTATAGGTCATGAAAAGTTTTAATTAAGGTGTGATATGAAACGCTTTCATTCCTGAAAGGCAGTCTTAGTTAATGTGGATGCCAGAAGCAGATACTGAATGTCTTAGTTACTTTTTACTCATTGTTGAGACAAAATACATGATGCCCAAACTTAGGGAAGGAAGGTTTATTTCTCACAGGTCTTGGGGGTTTCAGTCCATACTCAGCTGGCTCCAAGGCAGCATGGCATGACGGGGCAGCCCTGGATGGCCGCTGCAAAGCTGGATGCCAACTGGCAAGAGTGAGAGACGTACCTTCTTCCCGCTGTTACATGCTACCCCTAGGCAAATGTAGCACTCACACCACCAATCCAAGTGCTAGACAAAGAACCAATGGCAAATGCCATTGGTGGAGTCCATAATTCATGAGGCTTGGGGGCCACTGACATAAACCATGACACTGAACTTTTAATAACAAGGGTGAAACAAAATAATTGCATAAAAAAATTAGCGGAGGTGAGTAGAGACATAGGAGAAAGGAATTAATGACCAAATCTGAGAGAACAGGGAGGGAGCTGCAGGAATCTAGGTAACTCCTGTTTAGTGTGGGTGAGATTCACCAGAGTTAAAAAAAAAAAAGAGAGAGAGATTCACCAGAGTAAGAATGGTAACAAGGATTACACTTTTGGGAGGAGGCTGAGCAGAAAGGAGAGCATGTATTCAATGTTGAGACTTTTTTCAGTTTGAGGAACATCCAGTGGTATCTGGGTGTTGAATCCAGGCTGCAGGTATGGATTTTGAAGGTAACAGAACAGAGGCAGGCATTTCAGTGATGACAGTGACTCAAAGTCTCCTGAAAACATGAACCCAGTGAAAAGATGGAGGAAAACAAATCAGCGTCAGAAATGAACTAAGGGAGAAAAGCATCCTGAAAAGGATGCAAACTCAGTGTGGTGGAGAAGAAGAGAAGCAAAGTCACCGTAGATACCATGATGCAGCCAGAGGGGAACGACTAGCAGAAAAAAACCACACATTGTTCCTGACAATTGGGCAGTAACTGGTGATCTTTGCCAGAGCAATTTCATGGAAAACCAAGAGAAGAAGTCAAGTATCTATAGATTATTGTTAAATAAATAGATGAGTAAGTAGACAAAAGAGAATCAACTACTCTATGTAGAGATAAGGCTGTGAAAGGAAGGCGGCACCAACGCTAATATAAAGCTGGCCTTGGGCTTCCTCTCTGATGCATGGACCACATGGCTGTGTGGGTGCTCACACCTCCCAGCATCAAAGTCACGGCACCCTGGCCTTCGATGAGCAACAGTTACCATGATTCCTGACTTTCACCAAGCCTCCTTTGTTGACCGCCTCTTTCTTGCATCTTTTTCTGGTGGTTTTGGAGAAATAACCAAGGACTTTAGTTTAATATGAAGGAATCTTAAAACCCCTTTTCTTTAGGCTTTCAGAGGAACTGTAAGATGAAGTATGATTTAAAGGAGAGAACTGCTTTCAATTACTTCAGGTAAAGAGTACACATGCTCATGTAACAAAGGTTCAAAATTTATAGTCTATATAGTACAAAAAACTGGTACATTTACAGTGAAGATTTCACATCTTGATCATGTGTCCATAAACTTCTGAAAGATATCTGCATTTTTTTTAAAAAAAGTAGAACATTAGATAAAAGAGAAGAAAGAATCTTCTACCTAATGGTGTGGATCAGTTCTCCAGCAAAAAAGAATATTAACGAAATTCACAATGGAAGACAATAGGCCAGCTATTTGTAGTAAAATTCCATGTTAGGTAAAAAATTTAGGGTTAAGAATTATTTATTTTATTGTTTCTTTTCACTCATAAATTTTGCTTCTTGTACATGAGTGACTGAATAGACAGGCAATTCTTCTGTGTTTGTTTCTTTAAGAATATGAAATGGTCCCATTCTGCCATCTATGGGCCCAATTCATCAAATGTTCACCACCATTTAAAAAACAACACAGAAGCCAGGAAAAAGTAACTTTTCCCTCATGTATAACTTATTGTATATACTTTGTTTTTCACTTTCCCAAAAGAACAAACATTTAGGACATGGATTAAAAGTTCACTGTCTAAAAGGAATCAAGAAAAGAAAAATTATGAAGGAAGGAAAGTGTTTAAAATCCATAGTTTTGGTTTAATGCAATCTTCTCTTGAGACCTAACACATGAGAATATTTGGAACAAATTTAGCCTCCATTTTCCAAAGAATTTTACTTATAGCTTCCCAGTAGATAAAGGAAAGTTTGAGGTCACATATTACTGTAATATTATCATTATCTACTTAAGGTTTTCATGATGTATGGTCCCAGATCATTTGCTAGAATATAAATCCTGATAATGCTATAAGGACAGTGCATTCATCTCAAAATATTATACTTTGAACCTTCAGAGGTCTCAACAAAAGTTTATCTTTACCTGCTTTGGGTAGCATTTGAAGACAATCATAAAGTTTTAATTATAAGTCCTAATAGAGTCAATAATACTGAGCTTCCTAGAAAATCCTCTGTCATATTCTATTCTTAGCCTGTATAATTTGATGGTCCTTCAACTTAAAAAATTTGTTAGTAGCTGGCATCCCAAAAGGAAATAGTGGAGACAGTAGAGAAAGGAACAGTGGTGGGAGTGTGACAGCCTTTTTCTGTTTAGATTTGACTGATGCAGATCTGTTAGTTTTTGACAGTCTTGTTGCCTCTGGAATGAATTTTCCTCTTGCCAGTAATATTTCAGCTTCTTCTTTTCTTCAAATGTTCCCCAGTACAAGCAAACTACTCTATGGATGCCCTGTTTTGTCTATTACATAGCCTGACTCAATGTGAAAGGTGACAGCACAAATTTAAAAGACTAATATTTTTAAATCAAAACTGATCTCTCTTTTTGCAGCATTAAAGAGATCAGGTTTTCGTTTTGGCTGAAGAAAGCAGTAATAAATTTAGATTTAGTGATTACTGAGGACAGATTGCCACGTGAACTAACTAGCTTTATTCTCACAGCTGTGAGATGTTTACAGCAGGTCTTTCCTGGATAGTCTCATAATAAATATTTAACAAAAATTAGGCCTGCAGCTGTAGGTAGATTTCAATATTGCTATATAGGTCTATGAGATGCCACTCTAGCAAATAGAACACTCAGAGACATATGATTATCTCACAATTAATGGCTGTATACAAATTGCCAAAATGAAGTAGAGTAACACCTTCGTTCCCAAAAGCCTCTGTTTACAAATAGTTTGGTTCAAAAAAAAAAATTGCTTCCATTGGAAAACTCCGTGTCAGGTGATAAACACAACCATGGCCCTCTTCCCTATGCAGACAGAATCGCAACCATCTCTCCGCAAATCCTAAAGCAAATGATGTTTGTAAACCGCTGGGTAAGCAGCAGAGTTTCTCTGTCCTCCCACCTTACATGTCAAATCTGCTCATATTGTCAAGGAGATAGTTACGAAGCGGTCATTCTGTGCAATACAAGAAGAAGAATTCCTAGCAAGTTGAAGCAGTTGAATTGTTGGGGCCTGAGGTGCCCCAGGTCACCAAACCGCGTTAGTTAAAAGCTAAATGCTGGTGCTATCAGAGGTTTCGTTATCCACATTAACCTAAACAATTTTAGAGCCAGAGGGTTGCTAGACAGTTTTTCTTTCAACTTTTTAAAGCAGTTGAATCCTTTTCTCTCCAAAATGAAACTTCATGCAGATCCTTACTGCCCAGTCAAGAAAAGGGATATATCTTGAGAATTCATTATAAGGCAGTTTCATCATTATGCCTACAGCACAGAGAACAGCTTCATCACGTAGGGCAGTGATGGTGAACCTTTCAGAATTTTCAGTGATAACCAACAGCCCACTACAGCACACATGGGTTTGCCACCACCCATCTAAACGATATAGACCACTGCATGCCTGGGGTGTACGGTATACATACATGTATTTGTATGTATATATGTAAAACCTATTTCTCCTAGAGTCATGATAAACAAACAATGAGATTATAAGTTATGAAAAAAGAGAGAATGAATGATGCTATCAAGTGATGGTAAAGATGAGATGCACCTTGGTTGTCACCAAGGTGATGCTGTTTGCTGTTTTACATTCAACTAGTTTTTCATAAGTAGAAGGAGAGCATTCTAAAATAATAAGCATAGTTTCATACATACATGAACCAGCAGCATAGTGTTTTAATGGATTTCCCATCCCTGGAACAAACTATTCAACACCCCAACTCAAAGGAGAGGTCTGGTTGGGTTCATGGCTTCAGAAGGTTCAGTCCGTGTTTGGTTGGCTCTGTGGCAGAAACAGCAATGCAGAAGAGCATGGCAGAGGAAAGCCACCCATACCATGGAGATGGGAAGAGACAGCAAGAGAAGAGCAGCTGTGGGCAAGAAGACACACTCAAGTTCCTGCATCCAGTGGTGTATGGCTTCTGACCAGGCTCTACCACCTAACAGGAAACACAGCTATGGGTTCACCAATGGACTAGTCCACCGAGTAGAGTTTCACCATGATCCAGTCACCTTCCAAAAGCCCCAACTCTAAACACATGAGACTTTGGGGGGATATTCCATATCTAAGTCACCATACAATTGTTTATTATCAAGTATTATGCAGTGCACATAATTATACATGCTCCACTTATATGACAAGTGCATTGGGCTTGATTATGCAGAATCATTACAAATGCATGAGTAATGTTTGTGTTATGATGTTGCTGTAGCTCTGTCTCCAACTATGGGAATTTTTCAGTTCGATTATGATTTGTGGGACCACTGTGATACTGTTAAATACCACTTCATTGTGCTATCTATGACTATACACTAAGTATGAAATTGAAGTTAGTTTGGTCGACTTGAAGATAAATCTCTAAACCTGGCTTTTTGACCTTGTTGCCGGCCTTGTCACACAGCAGCTGTAGCACACAGCGGTGAAATCTGTCAGAAATGTCACAGAGCTCCAGAGAATTAGATTTGAGAGTCTCTGGTCTAGCAGAAAGCCCAAAAGAAGCCCAAAGAGAGTGAGTTAAAGACCAAAATCAGAACTAAAGCTACAACTTAGCTTTTTCTCCTGCTTTAGTCACTTTCCTCCTTGCTGGGATGAAATAGCAGACAGCCACCACTTAAAGGAGGAGAGATTTACTTTGGTTCATGTTTTGAATCCACCAAGGTGAGAACACCATGGTGGGAGGGTGAAGGAAAGCTGCTCCCAACAGAGCTGTCAGGAAAAGGAGGTTAGAGGGGGAGCCAGGAGAGGAACACCCAGCTCGCAACCCCAGCAACCTCCTCTGAGAACTAGGCCCAGGCTCCTCCCAGCAAGTCAGTTATACCTCTCCCGTGATTCCGTCCCTTCCAAGAGCCCTGCCAAGAATGCACGAGGCTTTCGAGGGACATTCTCCTTCCGAGTCACCCCTCCCCTCTCCCAACACTGTTCCCACTATGCTGCTTGAAAACGTAAAGCTTTAGTCACGCAGATCCAACCTGAAACCATAATCTTGCATGGAAGGCTTTTGGATAGCTCTCCCCGTCTCCAGCCTTGAAATTTAGCTGTCTATAAAATAAAGACTCGCCTATTTTTAAAGGGTTATTGTGAGGATTAAACAATGCAGGGCACACAAATGGCAGATACAATGCCTGGTACAAAACAAGTGCCCACTAAGTGTCAGTTTCTTTTCCTTGGGTGGTAAACATGAAACAAGCTCAGCTCTATGTAGCTTTGTAACTTTATCTCACTGGGAATCCAGATATACCAAACTGGTCCTCTGACTCATTTCTCCATGTGTCTGTGCACGGCAGTAGGATATTGTCCTTTTTATTAGAAGTATTAATTAAATCAGCAGTGCACACAGCCTTCTCTTATAATGAATGGAGGGAAAGTGTGCAGGTTGATAGAGAGGGTTGTACAAGATTAATTGCTCTGCTGTTGTGTTTATCTCAGGTTAAGAGGCAACTTGACAGCTGCATCTTCAAGCTACTAGAACTGGGTATATGTCCCCAAAGGTGACGGAGAATCAGTGAATGCCAAAGGAGGAAAGCGACTTTGGTTTTTGCTCTTGTCACTGAAAGGTTACAAGCTTATGAGAATTCAATAGCAACATGATCCAGAAAAGTCAAATGTAACCATAAAGTTTTAGCAAAAGCCTTCACCTAGCAATCAGACAATTTAGGACTAGCCTTAACCTGAAGAGACCTTTAACTTAACTCTTTGGCCTCAGTTTATTCATCTATAAATAAGATGACCAGAGTAACTAATCTCCAAGTACTCTTTCAGCTCAAAAGCTTTTAGCTCCTAAGACAATTGCATACATTCAATGATCAGTTGGGTGTGTGTTGTTATTTTAAAAGTTACACTCTAAAAAAGTAATAATGCAGCCAATATTTTCCCTTCTGTGCATGTGTGTCACTGAACTCAGCTCAACATTATTTTTTAGTAACAGAAAAAGATGCATTGGGTTTCCATAAAGTTTAACTCCCAAGCACTGCGGCCCTGATTATTTTGTCATCTCCGCAAAGAATTTTACTTCTCAGGGGAAATCTCCTTTATGTTCACAGTTTCAATTCAGTTGAGCAGCAACCTTTGAAAAGTTATTGGGTTAGATCATCTTGCTTGCTATTTTATTTCACACAGTTCCAGCCCTATAAAAAAATTAGGCCACCATGTGACCCTATTTGTATCAGGGTTGTGGCTGTTAGAGCTTTGTAAAAGTGAAAATTTGCCAACATTTCCAGCTTCAAGGAACTGTCTTAGCAGACCTTTTGTTGAATAGCATCTTTTCTTTCCTAATCTTTTCTCTGGAAGACCTTCTCCAAACTCCTTTAAGAAACTCCCCTATTATTTCTGAGAAGTGTCTTTGGCTGCATTTACCCATCATGCACTGTTTTCCCCACTGCTCTGATGAGATCTGAAGTCCATGCTGATGATTTGAGCACATGGTAAGGTGACAAAAACCTGAGGCACTCCTCCACCTCCTCTTTGGTACTTTGATTCTTTTCATGAGAAGTGGAAATGTGGCCCTAATAAGAGACCCAGTGACACGTGTGAATGAAACCCTTATAATGAAGTGCCGAATGTCACTATTATTAAGGTTTCCATTTCTCTTTAATCAGTTTAAAGCATAATTAATAGAGTGTTCCACCCAAAGAAAAAGCAAAGTAAAATTGGCTCTCTCTTTTTACTATTTTGATGTTATAAAGGCAAAAGGGAAGAATTAACTGTTAAAGAATTTATGAGCCACCCTTTTTCTAAAGCACTGCAGAGGCATTTTAGTAAGCATAAAAGTACTGGGGAAGGGCCTAGCATGGCCTGTCCTCACTGGTGTGTCTAGTCAGCGTGGGCTGGATTCCCTCACTTACAAATGTAATGCAATTGGGATTTTTCTACAGAGACACAAATTAGCAACCCACCCCATATAGACTTAAATAAGATTTGAATAAATCAAGCAAGATTTGCTTGTGTGGAAATTTATGTCACCTGAGAATAGGCCAAATATTTATAATATGCTAGATTTTTCCAATTTTAAACTTAAAAATAAATACACATCTTGCTTTTAACCATTTTAAGCCAAAGAAGCAACTTCTCCTTCCCTAGCTTCCAAATGTGGTTTTAAATGGTTGCATACGCTCTCCTCCCTTTCTTTGATTTTTAAAAGCAATCTAATTAGTGCACATGTAGAACTGACTAATCAGTGAGGCAGATCATAACGCTTTTCAAAGCATCATTTGGGTCCCTACTCAGTCCACTTAGTAGGAATCGCACATTTCTGTAATACTTTGTAAGACACAATGTGACAACATATATTCCTGAAACTGACAGAACTCTAGTATAGCCTCTAAAAATTCATGGCCATAACTATAGGAAGTTTGTATTTTCTCAAAAAAAAAAATATTCTTGGAAACACCCTAGAATCTAAATGTATTTAGAGAAAACTTACCGAAGAGTTCGTAATCAAAGAGAGTGAATACATCTTCAGTAAGGCTTGTGTAAGTACAGATATGCATCAACTCCACAGGTTTGACTCAGGTGGGAAAAGACATGGAAAGGGTTTATTGCTCTCAAGTTAGCACACTCCCTGTTGGAAAACATATTTCACAGTGTGTTTTACACCCATTTTGTTTCACATGGCAAAACCACCTGCATTTCCGCAGCATTCCTCCTGCCAACAGAACCTGAATGATGGTTCTCAAACACCTGAGCAATTGTAGACTGCTGCGCATCACCATCGCGACACCCCCGTCACTCTTTCTCATGTTACAACATTCCTCAGATCTTTCCTTCCTCTTATCTTTGTTCCCATTATAATTTTTTTTAAAAAGGAAAGCAAACATGAATGATTCACATTTTATTAGGAATAGCCATTTACTATGGATTCGGCTTTCTGGATCATTCTGTCTTATTTCTCCTTCTCATCTGTGTTCAACTCCAGGACCTAATCATCACCAAAAGAGATAGAAAGATCCTTCTCTAACCAGAAGGATAAATTTGGGACAAAACCTAACAACCTCTGAATAGGCAAGCTCAAAATTGCTTGTGAAAGCTTCATCACTGAAAATGAAATCAAACTTAGCTTACTCGCAATTGCTTTAAATCGCAGCCTAAAGGCCAACCTTTGACCAGAGCAACCCTAGCACTTGCACTGATTCTGCCTGCAATTCAATTACTCAAGCAGTTCTGCATGTTTTCAGCTTTAGCCCTCGAGTGCAGATGGCCAATTTGGGATGCAACTTAGTTTTGCTTGAAATTTGCAGGAAGATTTTCTCATATGTTCCTGGGGAGAAGCAGGCTTATTTTTCAAAAATATTCTCTTGCTCACAGAATTGGTTGCCCAAAAGACATTTTTGTTTGCTTGCTTTTATATTTGATTTGAGAAAACTTTGCTTCCCCTCAAAGAATCTCTTTTGACTTCTAAAAGATGCATGCTAATCTTTCAATATTTATACAAAATTTGAAGGGAATTAAATTTAATGAAGAAAATATAAAGCTATATAGTATGCTAATAGACAGAAGCAAAGGTCAGAAATACATTGTACTTCGTAGCCCTAGAGACTAAAGTTTAAAATAATGTTACTGTGATTGAAATGAAAGAATCTTCTGTAGGTCACTATAGAGTTATGCACCGTAACGATATCTCTTTCTCTTCAAAATATTCAATAAGGTTAACACAAGCATTACAAATACTCCTCAGAGACATAAGAGACATGTTTATTATGTATTTCTTAATTACTTTTTTGTCTTAATAAAGTGGACCAATTATGTACCTCATCTACCAGCCTTGCAAAATTTCTTTCATTTTCATATAAGCAATAGCACTTTTATGTATTTATTTATCTACTTATAGATTCAATTCCATACCTTGTGAAAACCTCATAGTTCAATCAAGACTTTCTAAAAAGAGTTTAAAGTCTTCACTATTATATATTTAGTAGTTGTTAAATATTTGACTGAAATAAAGAATGTGCATTACAACACTTTAAGATAATAACAACACATGCAATTGTCTTTATTGTGACTTCTACATAACCAGTTACTTGTCTCACATACTTTCACTGATTTGTGCCAAAAGCATGTACCTCATTGACCTGTGGCTGCAGTTCAGTCTGTGTGATACATGTGGTGGTATTCCAGCTACAAATGCCATTCTACAAACCTGACTTTTTCTTTTTATTTATAATAACAAATAAAATGCGGTAAAGTGTGCAGTGGCTTTGCTGAGTCCCAGAACAGATGTGAAATATTCCAAGAAAATGCCCTCAAATTTTTGTGCCATGCCTGACACAAAGGCTGAAGGCTTCATACTTTTAGATTTAGTCTCCATTAACATTTTCTCCGCTAATTTTAAAGTCTAGATAACTAACGAAACAACAAATCAACCCCTACTGTGGAATATTCGCCACCTTCCATGCCATAAATACAATCACCGTGGATGATTTCAGCTGAGCAAAGCGATATTACTGAATTTAGAGGTAGGAGGAGATGTGCCATATCACCCCACTCTGTGTTAGAAGTATAGTTTCAAATATTTCCTCCCCTCTGTGGATATCAGTAACCGAAATACCAAAATTAGTAGTAAATTAACTTGGAAGAGACTTTTGTTACTGCATTTCTTTGTAAAGCACTTTGATTATGTTAAATTGTATGCTAACTATTTAATCAGTTTTCTTTAAATATAATTTGATTTCCATTGTGGCCATATTTTGTGAAAACTTCTCAGAATTCCTGAAAATTTTACAATCAGTTGACAGAAGCTGGTAGGAGTGGCCTTCAGAGTGCCCCACCCACTGCAGCAGCTAAAAAGGGAAATACAGTTATCTACCTAAATATGATTATATATCCAAATTATTTAGTTTTATCTTCAAATTGCCTGGCTGTAAAATGGAATTAGTAATAATTACTTCCTATGGAGTTAAAAGACTTTAAAATGATGCAAAGTGCTTGGCTCAAGGTAAGGATGTTTGCTTACATCCCCTTTCCGTCTTGCCTGACTTCTATCATAGTCACTGCAATTCTTTTCAGATACAAATTATGAAATTCAGCATCTTCAAATCCCTATCATGTTCCCCAACATGACTGAGATCTGATTGTCTCTGTGACACATAAAGGCATCTGTACGTGAGTAGTTTCACACCCATGCTGCATTTCTTGTCTAAATTTTCTGCAACATAAAATATTTCCTTCTTATAGTATTAGCTCACTGCTATCTTCTTTCCCACCCCCACCCCCACCCCCACCCCTGGGTTTTAAGTAACATTATTTCTTTAGACTTAAGTTACAAGGTGTCAGGGGGTGCTTATCTTGTAATGTGTTAATCCCGTGAGACCAGAGGGAAAAATACATTATCTAGTCATAAAAAGATTTCAAGGCCTTGTATTAGCATCACAATAGTATCCAAGCCCATTGTTGTCTCTCCTCTTACCTGCCTGGAGGCAGAAAAGAAATACTCTAAGCTGCCTTAAAATAGGTGGATTCAGTTGTGATTCTTATTTCCTGTCCTACTTGTTAACTTGAATACTCTGATCCTTTTGTTTTTTCATTCTTTTTACCTGTTTAAAGGGAGAAAAACATATTTTAAGCTGCATTGCTCGGCATAAAAGATTAACTAGGAAATATATATATATATATATATATTTTTTTTTTTTTTTTTTTTTTTTGCTTTTTTGCACAGGATCTTGCCATGTAGTTCAGGATGGTATCAGACTCACAGTGTGGCTGAGAATGGCCCCAAACCCACAGTAATCTTCCTGCCTCAGTCACTGGAGTGGTGGGATTACAGATGTGTGCCCCCACACTCAGCTGAAACTATGATTTTTTTTTCTTCATTGAATTTATTCACCTAAACTTTTAGTCTCATGCTATTTTGGGAATACAGAGTTTGGCTAACATTTCAGACACTGCTAATTTGGGGTTGGAAATTTTTAAAGTTAGTAATAAAAACATAAACATGATTCATACTTATCAGCTACCATGTGATATATATATATATATATATATATATATATATATATATATATATATTTGGTACCAGGAATCAAACTTGTGACCTTGTACTTTCCAGGCAGGCACTGTGTCACTGAGCTATACCCTCAATCCTTACTGAGCTATATCCACCATCACCATGTCATGTTTTGATACATATATTTTTGTATACTATTTCAATCTGTAAATATGACTGTCTCCTCTCACACCCTTCTTTATAAGGAAAACATTCAAACTCATTTCTTTGAACATTTTAAAAGTGTGTAATACGTGCGTTATGTGGAGTGATAAAGTGGTATCACAGCAAAATTTCTTATTCCTACCTGTTTGGGCCATGACCCATTCTACCAGGTTCCTTGCTGTCCCCAGCCTACTGCTGGTCACTGTTATGCTTTCAACTTGTGTGAGATCAACTTCTTTAGATCCTATGTATATTTGGGATCAAGCAGTACTTAAATTTCTAGGCTGGATTTATTCCACTGAATGTAATGTCCTCCAGTCCTCTACGTGTCATTGTGAAAGGCAAATCATATTTCATCATGTGCAGGTGGAACATTTTCTTTATCTGTTCAGCAGTTGATAGACACTCCAATTCTTTCCATGCCTTGGTTCTTGTGACTCCTACTGTAGTAAACAGATATCTCTTCAATGTACTGTTTTTATTTCCAGTAGGCCAGGGTGAGATTGCTGATCTTATGGTGGTTTCTTTCTTTCTGTGTTTCTTTCATTTTGGGGGCAGGTGGGCAGATGTGCAGGACGAAACCCAGAGCATCACACATCTCACTCTTTCCACCACTGAGCTGCTCCATACTGCTACCAAGGAGTTCTGCAGTCGTTGGCAGCCCCCTCCACAGCGGGTAGGGCTCCCTGTTCTGCACACACTCTGCTTATCTCTTGCCATTTTTCTAATAGCCATTCTTACTAGAGTGAGATGCCATCTCGTTATGGTTTTGCTTTTTATTTCCCTGACAACTAGTGAGGTTTAGGAATTCTTTTCATATCCCTGCTGGTCATATGCATGCCATATTCTGTGGCATTTATTTATTGCTATTGAATTATATATATATTGAATTATATGTTTATATATAATTATATATATATGTTTATATGTAATCATATATATATTTATTGCTATTGAATTATATATATATTGCTGAAAAGTGCTGCAGTAAATAAGAAATACACACGTTATCGAGATTAACTTCTTAGAAGTATAGCTTGCAAATATTTTCTCCCTTTTGGTAGGTTATCTCTTCATTCCCTTTTGGTAGGTTATCTCTTCATTCCCTTAATTCCCTTAATTAATTGCGTCCTTTGCTGAGCAGAAGCTTTTCAGTTTGATGTAAGCACCAGTCACCTATTTTTGACTTTGTTGACTGTGCTTTCAGGACCTTGTCCTAAATATCCTTGCCCTTCCCAGTGTCCTGTAGCATTTCCTCTGTGTTTCCTTTGAAAGCCTGGCTAGGGACAGCAATTGTTGGCAAGCAATTATCACAGTGTCTGTCCTTAGAGGTAAGAGAACAAAGCTGAGTGAATGATAAAAAGTCTCTGGAAGACAGAGGTATTCTTAACCAAAGATAAAATGTTAGCATGTGAATGGCTAGGCAAAGAGATGATGCCTTCCCTAACATACTATAGAAATGCTATTAGCCAAAAATATTTTTTGTATGTTGACAAACTTTAAAATATAAATGACTGTAAACAATCACTAGACTCTTATAACACTTGGCTCTTAAGATGATTCATGGTACCTGTGAAATGACCCCAATTGCCCCGAAGCAGGCTGGTTTCCTCCTCAATTTCTCTACCATGGTTCACTCTCATCATATACATGTACTTATTTATCACTTCTTTCTCTTGCTAAAACCTCATGTGGATCCGTGTCAATTTTTACGTAAAAGAAGAGCAATTATTTCACAGTGTTGATCTATTATGCTGATCAAATAGTTACGATAATTAGTGCTGAACTATTTAATGAGACAGTTAACCTTTTACTAATATATGCTTCCTTAACCTTTTTTTTTTTAGTACACTGTTAATCTGTTTCCTGATTCACACTGTAATTGTTTGCGTCTCTTTCTTTGAAATCATGCAAGATGTTGCAACAAGCTCTCCAAAGACACAAAGAAAAGTCCTTCATCACTGAGTAATACAATAAAGTTAAATACCTTTGCCCCTGAATGATTACGTGGAGAACTCAATGTATAAATTTTAAATGTCTCATCTTCTGATTATTGAAATTCTGGATTGATAATGACATGATTACAGCTGATTAATTAGTATTATGGTGTGTCTTGGAAAATTACCCATCGGTAATTTAACATTTGGTTAGTTTATTTTGTCCAATGAATTTTCTGACATATTGCCACCAGTCTGAGACCAAGGACAAGGTCATTTCTCTGAGGAACTTGCATTTGTTTGGGTGTTCTGTCTTTGATTTATTTATTTTAATTTTTTGTTTCTAATAATCTGTATGACTAGTCCCAGCCAGGTATTGTAAAGTTGGTTGTGATGGTAGCCAGATGAGAGAGCCGAAGCGGTTGACACAAATGAGAGTGCTCGGATAATCAGGAAGCGTAATGTGCTTACCTGGGTTCACACGTGCTGCTAACTTACAGGTTTGGCCGTTGAGCAATAGTCAGAGAGGAGTTCGACAGCTTTTCCTCTGTAGGGATGATGCGAGATCAGGTTTGTATCTAGGTTCAGTTAGAGAATGAGGGAGAACAGAATAGAACGCAGGACTATATCTAGATACAGATAATCACGGTTTCAGGAACTCAGAGGGAGTGTGTGTCGGTCTGGGGAAAAGCACTTCCAAGCAAATATTCTGCTCATGGTGATTCAGAATCATTATCTTCAAACATAAAGACGACATTATTATCCTTTGTGATTGAACAATGGTTGAATTCGACATAAGATAGACCTCGCTTTTAGCATTTTTGAGAAATATTATTATGGTGTTGTCATTGTTGTTATTCATAGAAGAGAATACAGCAAAGTGACAAATGTAGAGGATGATTTCAGACCGGAAATGGAACTCATTACCATATAGATGGATAGGAGAAAAAAAATACGGAACCTAATATGAAGTTTGGAAAACATTTAACAGTGTGTGTGTGTGTGTGTGTGTGTGTGCACGCGCGCATGTATAGCTAGATTTAAAATCGCCTTGAGTTCATTTTATATATATACAAATGATTACAGCCTACCCCTTGTAACAGATCTATAGCCATCTGAATGTCTTTCACTTCCTAAGGATTTTTTTGCTCCTCCAATGTTGTTGATAGTTTTTTGTAAGTTACACAAGTGTCTCACACTTCTTCCTAAGTGATCTTCTAAAAATGATAAAATTATAACATTGATCTCATATAAAATGACTTCAGAAATATTAATATCAAAAATAATAGCTTGTGCATAAATTCTAATTGTGTCATCTACATTCTTCTTCACCATTATAACTCTATCAAAACAAAGTGTTTGGAGACCCTCCACCAGAGGATAAGAGTATTCAAGGAACTAGTTCATCACTTTTTATTTGGCAATGTTAAGATCCTGGGGAACTTAGAAAGAACTGACAAAAAGAAGTTAAAATTCTGTGAATCACATTTTTAGATAATTTTTCCAAAGCATTTATGTTTATTAGGGTTGGGAATAGTTGCAAATGACAAAAAATCAAAATAACAATGACTTAAACAAGATAAAATTTTATTTCTCTCAATAAATAAAGAGCCTGCAATAAACAGTGCACGGCTAGAACAATGACATTCCAGCTGAAAGCGTCAAAGTTATAGTTCATGCTGTGGGGAGGAGGACAGAGGGCAGGTAAAGCTCTTTGTGTCTTCTTTAATAAATTCCCCATACGATTTGTACACTCCACTTACACTGAAATCCCACTGATCAGTGCCAACATGGGCACATTTCACTAAATGGAAAGATGAGGATTTTGTTCTTTGTTCATGTTGCCAAAATTTGTGGATATTTTATTATGGGAAGAAGACATGATGAATATTGATGGTCAATGGTAGTGCTTACAACACTAGCCCTTCATAACCCAAATGTCCAGGCCATGTCCTCTTCCCCTATACAGAATATACTCCCACAGAACATAGAAAGCCACAGTGTACTCTGATGGTGATGGGTGTAACTGAAGCCCAGGAGCTCTGGAAGGTGCAGTTTTCTCTATAGCATCATGAATGTAATATTGTTAGATGACCTGAGGGCTAGAAAAAAGGTATTTTCTGTCACCTCTACTCAAAGCCTACTATAATGGACTATGAACCAGAAAAATGCAATAGTGCTTTTATTTTGAGGATGCATGGAAAGAAAACCCACAGTATCCACTAATCTGCAGCAGTGATCAGACCCTGCCAGTTGGAAGAGAAAGGAATCCTTTTTCCACAAATGGGAAATGGCCTTCAGGAAGCTGTCCAGGACAGCCGATCCTCCTCCACTCTGGGAGTCCAATCAGTGTACTTAATGGCCAGGCCCTTGCCTTTTTTGGAGGTTGTTTTCTGGATCCTGGGTCCCACGAAAATGTCTGAAGAAAGCCCTGGAGGTTGCACAGTTTGTGTGATACACTTTGTGTTGGTACAGCCTGGGGACCTGTAACTCTAGTGACTGGCAACTGTACTTGAAGGTTTGGTTTGTGGCTTCTTTAGCAAAACTCAGCAGGCAGCCAACCAAGCCAGTGTCATTTGTGAAGAGTCATAGGAAAAGATATTTTGGTAGAAAAGGTTTCGAATGCCAATGAGTCCAACCCTTTCCTTACCGTTCATTTTGTACTATCTCAACTAACCAACTTCTGCACAGAAGAGACCTGAAAGGATGAGTCTACCTGGGAAGGCAATATTTGAGCCCCTCTCTCTGCTGAGGGTACATCCCAGGAGCCTCAGGGGACACCTCAAACTGTGGACACTAGCAAAGCAGTATGAACTTTTCTCTCCTGTGTGCTCTATACTGTCTCTACACAGTACTGGAGTTAATCTGTCCTAACAGTGGTATTCATGGTGCTTCCTTTTCATTAGTATTCTTTTACTTTGGGCTCACTATTAAATAAAATCAAGGCTACTTAAACACAAGCACTGCAGTGCCAAAATAGTGCATCTGGTAACTGAGGCAGGCTTAAGTGACTAACAGATGAGTGATGTATAAGGCATGGTTTCCCCGGAACAAAGGATGATTCGAGTGCTGGGAGGAAGAGAACAATACAAGACTTCATCACACCACTCAGAATAAGGTGCAGTTTGAAACATATCAATTTTTTGTTTCTAAGTTTTTCCATTCTAGAAATTCTCTTTCATGCCATGGCTGACCGTGAGTACCTAAAACGTCAGGAAATGGAACAATTTTGTTTCCCCCAAAGTCACACCCAACTGGAAAATAATCAGCCTTGCAAACAAGAGATCAAAAATGCCAGTCTCTCTCAGCCTATGGCACCTACCTGCCTCACAGTGTCACCACCAAGCAAGAGAATGGTGGTGGCAGGGAAGATGAGGATGGACTCACTGAGGGCTGGCACTTTTGACCTCTAGATTTCAAGGCTGATTGTATTCTAGTTAGGTTTCATCTGGGGGAACACAGGGCATGAATAATGGGCAGAACTCTATACTGAGTCTTCTTCAGCACCCCCCCCGCTCTCAGACTGGCCATACTAAATGCATTAGTCGCCTTTGACACAGAGGTGGACACTTCGTAGCTAATGCTCTGTTTTAGCTGCACAACAAAATCAATCTTTTTCCATGTTACGGGATATAAATGACCAGATTTTCCATTAATTTAGACTGCACGGTGCAGACAGCTCCTCCCTTAGCAAAGGCACATTCTCTCCCATTTCTGAAGAATATCTACCAGGATGCACAGCTCACGCTCCCAACATGTTAGCATAACCTCATGCTTTCCCCTATTTTTCTCTCTTCCTTGAAAATTATGATCTTGCAGATTTAGTTTCAGAAGGATTTTATATTAAATAAGCAACACATGACTTGTCTTCCAAAGATGTCCCTATGCCATGCTACCCTCTATGAGTAGGGATTTGGAGATCACCAAAATTGAACTCACTCAGAGATCCTGAAAACGATTCATGTATTTTGAATTCAGTGAGAAATTACCCTGTCAAGCATTAGTGTGCATAGAACATATGTATATTTGTTAATGTAGAATTAGAGTATGCTAAAGAGAATAAGTTATTAAGGTTTTCTATGAGATTCCCAAGTCCCTGAGACTGAGACAGAGTATAAATTCATTGTTATCTCCAGAAAATGGCGATAACAAATTCTTAAGACATCAATATTGACCTGAAGAAACTATGAACTGCCACCGCCTAACTCATCCTTTATCTTCTTCCTCTCATTTTATGTGTGAATACACCATTCCAGATAGAAGTAACAGCTGGTCTTTGGTAGAGTTAGTTAGTGGCAGAACCTAGGTAATAACTCAGTTCTCTTAATGTTTTATTTATTTTTGTTTGTTTGCAACTGTGCTAAAAAACAAAAAAAGACTTTAGAAATCTGTGTCAATAGCTAGGAAGTGTCTGAGATTTTACCCTACTTATAAGCTAAGGTTAGCTTATCACAATTTCATGGGGGCTGGCAGAGAACACAAGACTCCTGGGTCAGAGAGAAAAGACTTCATTACTCACAGCAAAATCAGTAGGCAGAGAAATAGTGTATTTGTATCGGTTTGAGCCCTGATGCCCACAGGAGTAACACGGATTTCCTAGATAGATATCTGTACATGCAGTGTTTCCTGTTACGAGAGAATACTGAGTCCAGGAATGCAGTGTTTTCTTTGTCTCCAAAGGAGACATCATCTCATCCCACAAGAGATGGTCTGAATAAGAGCGTTTACTTTTCATCTTTTACTTAGAAGTTTGATTCCTGGCATTCCCAATAAATACGTCACATCAAAACATGTACCAGTACTAGAGATGCATGAAAGAGTGTCCCCTGACACTCTGTGTAGATGAGATGCATGAAGGAGTGTCCCCTGACACTCTGTGTAGATGGAGAGATAAAACTGGTGGGTGAATGTCCAGGGCACTTCTCAAAATTTATTATGCATAGAAATAAAGCAATGACCTTGTTAAAATGTGCTCTGGTTCAATGATAGTGTACCAGAGGGTGAAATTCTCCATTTCTTCACCTTCTTGGTAGGCATGATGCTGTCAGTTCAAGGGTCACAATTAGTTAAAGAGTAAGAGTTTAGGTTAATCTCCACAGGTTTCAGTGGTCACCGTCTTCTAACTCCTGTAATTCTATCTCATAGACTCACAAGGTCTTTGTCATCTACTTCCTAGGACTTAGCAAAATATGACAAAGTGATACTGTCTAAAAGTACAGAAGATAGGAACATGTATTCTGAGTAGACCCTAGAATATCAATTTATTAATTACTAGTGAGGCATTGACTTGGACTGTAATATCTATGGCATGATCAGTTCATTCAGTCCCTAGAAGGAAGCCCTCAAAGTCAGCCATCATTTTATTAATTCATCATGAGAAATCTCTGTCCGAGGGCAGAAGCCACTTGAACTCTACAGGATCAAGCATTCTCTCTATGGGGACAAATCTACGTAAGACACAAAGTCACAATCAGAAGGTTGTCTGGGGACCATGGGGACACGAGAGTGAACAGAGAGGAGATAAATAAACCAGATGTGTAGTGGCATTAGTCTAAAATCAGTGTTGCTACATTCATTTTGCAACTAGGAAAAGATGTGCCTCGTATCCACTAATGCCAGTTGAGTTTCCTGTGGATAATGCATATGTGATATTCATCTTTGAATCACCCACTCCTAATTTTCTTCTGTGACTACTTTCTTTAGCCATGTGGTTTGCCTGATTCTAGATCTTTACTTCCTCTTTAGTGTAACATCAAACACACAATAGTCTGTGCCCTAGTAGGCATGTCCACGCTGTCCCTAAGCCAGACCCAGTGTCACTGTGTGCCTCCCTATGTAGGAGGGTGAGGCCCTTAGCACTTGAGGATTCTCAAAATAAACAAACAAAAAGCCCTTTATCTTTATAAGAACTCTCCTCTGGAGGTTTCCTAATCTTTTCTGGGAGCACATTCTTTCCAGTCCTATCAGTAGCTGAAAATTGCTTTTAAGATGATATTACCAAACCAATCTAAATAGTCAGCCTTTATCAAGTATTCATTGATTACTCCTCTCAAGTCCCTTTGACAATGTAACAAACCAGAAGGCGAGGAGCTAAGTTTATTCATTTATTAGCGCCTAATCACAGTGATATGTGCAGGCAGGCACATTTAGTAACTAGTATTGTTTCCACAGCAATAACTCCAACCTCCTGAAAGGTAATACACTTACACATTTGTTAAAAAAAAAAAAAAAAAACTTGAACACACCAAGAGATTTAAATGAATATATACTTCTACATCTCTGATTTAAAGCCTTCAGACCTCATTTACATGTGGCCAGCCCCTCCCTGTGTTGGAAATCCAGGATTAAGCAAGCATTTGTAGTGGGGAAAAATGCCTAACAATTGAATATAACAGATGCTTTCATTTTCTTAATAGTGAGAAAGGAGTTAATATGAAAGATGCTGGTGCTGAATGTATTAACTCATGTTCAGGACACTGGAAATATATTTGTAGAGAGTCAGAGAGAGACTGAGACAGGGAGACAAAGACAGAGACAGACAGAGAGAGAGACAGAGAGATAGAGAGAGACAGAGTGAGACAAAGACAGAAGAGAGATATAGAGAAAGACAGACATAGAGAGACAGAGAGAGAGAGCAGAGAGAGAGACAGAGATAAAGAGAGAGAAGAAAGAGAGACAGAGACAGAGAGAGGCAAGAAAGATAAGAGAGAGACAGAGACAGAAAGAGGTGAGAGAGACAGAGAGAGACACAGAGACAGAGACAGACAGAGAAAGAGAGGAGAAAGAAAGAGACAGAGACAGAGAGCGGAGAGAAAGAGAGAGAGAACAGAGAGAGAGAGAAAGAGAGAGAGAACAGAGAAAGAAAGAGCAGAGAGAGGGGAGAGAGGGCGGGGGGGGTGCTGTACTCACACTAGACCCAGAGGGGCCCTGACTCGCCAGCGCTGCTGGCTGGCCAGGTCTCCCTATGGGCAGAGCCATGTATTTCAGGTGTGCTGTGCAGCCTCCTCCTCCTCCTCCGGAGCAACAAGAGTTTCTCAGAACCCCAGCAGGCCACTCTGCCTCTGCGGAGACTTGCTGTGTGTCACAGCCTAACGGACACTTTTATTGTGATTAGAGGAAGGAGTGGGAGTCAGGGAGGTCCGCAGTGCTTACAGAGTTTTCAACACTAATGAATAACTTGTGGTGCAGCTCAATAAAGCCTAGTTAAAGCCAGAAATCATCCCCATTCTAAAATAAGAGACAAAGGCTGATGCCCACGTTAATGTGAAAACTTACAGCTCCAAGGCATGACTGAGGCATAGAAGGAGCGTGCAGCACAAAGCACAGGCAGCCTCCTCTGCCGCGTTCTGCTCTTGAACTCTGTACTGCGTAAAAATTAACTGTGACGTAGGCGAAGCACATCAGTTTGTGCCCACTTAATGGCGTCGACTTTAGAACCTTTGCGTCCCACAAGGATACTTTAATGGCATTGTTTATGCATAATGAGCTCACGTTTCAGTTATTATTATTTTGTCAGCACATATTTATAGTACATAATGTTTACCCTCAATGTGTGGTGCTGGAACACGTACGGATTTTAACTCTCTTCGCATCTCCCACACCTTCCCCTCCCTCCATCCCCTGATTCCCTTTCCTTTTGTAAAGATCTATTGCCTGTGTCCCACCTTCCAGCTTTCATTTCATTCCTTATTTGTATTCGGGATGTTAATGTTTCTACTTTTGTAGGTTTTGGTCAATTGCTTTAACTTTGTGGCAAAAGTGATTGCCCAATCATACAGAAATCAGGCATTTATTTTTTAAGAAATGGTAAATCCATGCTGCCAATTTGGCCTGTGATTAAAAATAGACATACTGATGTGTCAGGGATTTGTGAGAATAGTCCTGTGTTGATTAAATAGTGTGATGCCGACTTCCCTCTGTGAAGTACCATGTGAGGCAATGATACCCAAGCGGGTGCTTCATTTTGACTTTCAGAGAACTTTAGACAAAATATATTTATGTATAGGAAGGAAGTGATGGTAAAATGCTATTTATGGCAAAAATGTGTCATACTTTCTAATATTAATTTTCACAAGATACATGAACCCTTAACTCATGAACCTATGCTATTTAATGCAAGATCTAAGATGAAAACTTCCTTTTACTTCTTACACGCCATCAGTCCAATCTGGTAGTTAGGAAACATTCCCAGAATCACAGATAGACATGGGAGTTGGCTGTGTGGCACCCACACATCCAGTGCCTGGAAGACTTGGGAGGCGGAAGGATAACTACAAGTTCAAGGCCAACCTGGGCTACAGAGTGAGCTCAAGTTCAGCCTGGACTATGTAGAGTGACACAACCTGAAAATGAAACCGAACAAGACAGAACAGAACAAACTAGGAAGATAAACACGGGACTGAAGGGCAGCTCAGCGGCTGAATGATTGCCTAAGACGTGCAAGGCCTTGGGTTTCTGGTTCCGTCCTTTGCGGCAGCAGCAGAGAGAAAGAATCAGCAGTACCTTTTTCTATGGCTCTAAAAGGAAACTTTATAAACACAAGGGCAGTAAATAAAAAATTCCAAAGCTCTGGGCTAAGCCATCAGGTACTATCTAAATACTGTGGTAACTACCCGTCAATTTGGTAAAAACTTCTAATACTTTTCCTCTGTGAACTCTGATAACTTGTTTATCAAATTCACTTGTGTAAGAGGAAGAGGCAATGGAATCATAGAGAAATATATCTCCTCTAAAAAGAAATGGTAATAATAAACTACCGAACATAAACCAATTTTAAAATAGTATTAAACACATTTACTCTGCAACAGGAAATAATTAACCACTGAAATGATGTAATTACAAATAAAATTATTTATAACAGATATTTTATATTGTTTTCTATCTGAAAATCATATTTAACTACTATGAAATTACTATATGTCACTTCACATTTTATTGATGTAGGTAATTTTATTTCATTGAAAGCTGTATAGATCCAGTCTTTCCCCAGTTAATGTACCGGAACTAGTGCAAAGGAGGTATTTAAGATCCCCAACAAGCTGTAGTTTGAGATAGGGAGGTCAGCATCACAGCTCTGTGAGATGGTCTGTGGTGTGAGTGTACAGTGTAACTATGTGTCACTTGTCAAAAGAAAAAGGCTGTGTATAAAAAATTGAAGTCTAATAATGTGATAAATTAGAGGCATGTTCTTGTTTTAAAAGACAAAAATTGTTAAATGATTCCGTTTAAGAATATTTTTCCATCACAAGCTCCCTAACTTTTCCATTGCAGAGAGACAATAATTTAAAGGAGGAGAGGTTTAATTCAGCTCATGGTTTCAGAGGCTTCAGTCCCTGGTTTTCTGGGTCCAGGGCAAGAACTTCATGGTAGAAGGGCTAGGTAGAGAAGAGCTGCTTTGTTCACAGAACCCTGGAAGCAGAGAAGGGAATAGTTACAGAGGAACAGGAGCTGAGGAACAGATATAGAAGCCAAGCTCAAGCTTTTGTGATCCACCAGACATACCAAAATGTTTGCTTTACGAATCTCCAGAGTAGATCTCAAGCCCAATCACATTGACAGTTAAGTTTGATCATCACACCCTCCTTGGAAAAGTCCTATGTGTGTCAACAGATTAAGAAAAACAACGATAAGATTTTTACAGTTATACTAAGCATTTGAAAAACATTTTACTTTGTCCTCATATTGTCTTGCATAGGGACCGTGTGTATGTGTGCAAGGAGTCCAAGAATTAATTAGTAGCAGATATGAAGAGAGGATCTCATTCCATGAATTCAATGGTTTTACCACTATCCCTGGGAAAGAAACCATGCTGAAGTAAGAAAGGAGAAAGTGTTCAGCCGCATTTTGGTCTGAACAGTCCTGAGGTCACCTGAAATATGGTTCCAATCAGTAGTTTCCAGCTGGGCTGGAAAGAGAAACCCTCAGGATCTTCACATATGATGAAACCTTCTGTCCCCTTTTGCCAGCGAGACACGCTGTAGCTCTCTTTCTCCAAAGGAAACAGGATAGAATAAAGCACTGGATGTTTATCACCTCAACTCCATATTCCCTGAGCAAGGACCACATGCAACCTCAATAAAGCTGGGATGTTTTGTTTTAATATATAAATAAACTAAAAGCTGTAAGCAGTAATCTAGATCATTAGGGAAGACTTTCTTAACTGTGCGGGAGAGACACCAAGCTATTGCAACAATAACAGTGATAAATCTCTTTAGTGATTTCTCCCTGAAATGTACTCAACCTCATGTTAACTGCTCAAATGCAGTTTTTTGTGTCTTCCTAATTTAAACTGTATGTACTCTCGTGTTCCCTCTTTCCCTTTCTCTCAAATTCTCCTTCCACCACGTTACTAATTTTTCTTTTTTTCTTAGTTCCTTTATTATCTGAACAAGTTCATTTATTTATCTAGTTCCTAAGATTCATGTATTATTCCTAACAACAGATTAAAAAGTTATGTGTTACATTAGCGACACATCTAGTCACACATACACACATAGCATATTTACACATACAACATATTTTTTGTAACTTAACTTGAAATATACATAAATTCACATACGCAGATGTCTATATATATATATATATAATATATGCATACTTACTATATATGTATGTGTGTGTTTTCTTATTCTTTTTGAATGCTTATTCACATCTCCATTTATCTTTTCATTTACCTCTGGAAACCTAACCCTCTGCTGGGGCTTATCTCACAATAATGTCAATGAAGAGTTGACTAATAATGAAAAAATAAACAAATGATTGACTTGCTAAGCTTGTTCATCTGGAACCAGTGGGCGACCTCCCAGGGCCTTGGGGATGTGTGGAAACCCATGGCTGCTCTTGCTTCAGGAACTTTCTGCCCAGGTTTGAGCGCCACTGTCATAGGTGAAAAAGGAGCATCAGAGGTACAGAGTCTTCATCAGCAATCACCGCACCCTGAGGTATAGGGGAGGGCTCTCTGGTTTCACTCCCCACCACAGAGGCACAGTTCATAGGAAGTTAATAAAACGGCTTCCTTACAGCATCTGGGGAAATCAATAATTTAACTCACAATAAATAGAATTTTCTTTGCTCTTGATATACAGTGCAATTCAATGGTGGGATGGAAATGCTGTTATTTTATGATTCCTGAGATTTTGCCTTGTGTCTACCAGTTGTCTTAGTCAGGTTAGGCTATTAGAGCAAAGCACCATAGGTCAGGTGGCTTATTAAAAACAGAAATTTGCTTCCTACAGATTTGGAACCTGGAAGCCCAGGGTCAGGATGCCAGCATGACTGTGTTTTGCTGTGTGTCTCTTTCAGGTTATAGACTATTATTCATTTCTGATTGTATCCTTATGTGGTAGAAAGAGGGTGAGAGAATGCCCTAGCGTCCCTTTTTATAAGAACAACAATGTCATTGACAAGGACCACATTTCATGAACTAATTATTTCTCAAATGCCCACATTCCACTATGACAATATTGGGGTTTAGAATTTCAGCAGGTAAATCGGCAGAGTGAGAAACAGACATACATGTTATACTGTGAGTAAACAATTAAAAAATTAATTATTATATGAAATGCAGAATGCCTAACATGGAATACTATGGAAATTAAAAAACAATAGGAGAGCAACTTCAGTTTACCTGAATTGTACCCTCAGTATCACAAAGCAGGAAAAAGTCCTCATATACACATTATTACTAGCAAATGCAACAGTTCAAAAACTTCAACTGTTAGATTAAAGTATCGGCAATAGAAAATGCTTATTAATTTCTGTATCATTTCTGCCTTTTGCTAGAAATATTATTTTTAGAACGCTCTTCCCTCAAGCTATTTTTCTAAAACTCAGCTACTACATTCATAGCACAATCTATATTAAAAAAATACACTTTGGAAATTGCACCAAACTCTGCAATACTTAATCAATTTTTATCTCAAGCAGATGGCTTTCGGATAGGATAGAAATATGGGTAAAAAGGAAAGGATGTCATGGATCTGCATTGCTGCAAAGAAAATTGAGGCATTTTTCTCAAAGTTTATGTTTTTCCTTCCAACTGTCCTCAAAAAATCAGGTTGCTGCAGGCTGAATTTTTAAATGTATTTATTAGTACATGTGTGCAGTCCATAACACTTAAATTCCTTGCAAGAGATCGGCAGGCATACACCACACATCTCAATGCCCTTTTCCATGCTCTCCCTCCGTCTCTTGCACCCCTTGATGCTGGGGAGAGATCCACTTCTTTTCTTCCTATTATCTTTTGTTTTGTTCTTTGTCATTTGGGTTTCTCATTTAGGAGAAATTGTGCCACATTTAGCTTGTGCATCTGTTTTAGTTCACTTAACAGTATGGTCTCAGGAGCATGTATTTTCCTACAAATGGATCAAGATTGAATGTTTATTTTTGCCTCTGAATTAAAATCCTAACCCCAACATAATACCTGGAGGCAGAGTCTTTGGTAAACAATTAGATCATGAATGGGATTATTGCCCTTGTGAAAGAAACCTAAAAGAGATTACTTGGCCTTTCTACCATGTGAGGACACAGCCATCTATGAAGAACAGGCTCTTATCTGACTCTGAATTTGCCTTACACTTGATTGTCTGTTTTCACAAAAATCCTGTTTTTTATAAGCCATCTGGTTTCAGGCATTTTGTTACAGCAGCATGAATGAACTAAAACAATCCCTAATGTTTAATCTTTAGATTCTGAGCCCTATTGTGTTTTCTATCTCTGCATCAATAGCAGCAAATACACCTCTTTATGTGATAATAGATTGGGGTTTTTTTGACATTCAAACTGTTTAATGTGGTGAAAGGGGAAACGGGCTGTGCACACTACACCACAGATTTAGCGTGTTAACGAGAAAGAATGTCAGCATTCCTTTTTTCTGGTGTCGAGTCTGTCCACTGTGCCTCTTAAAACATTAGTCTCAGGAAGTTGAGGCCAAGAATACTGTGACCTTTCCAGGTGTCCTGTTCTTACAGTGACGTGCTGTCTACACGAGGTGAAAGGAATGAAGAAGGGATTTAGAAGTCTCATATTTTGCCTAAGGTGAGTCGTGAAATGCATGTGAATCACAGGAAGACAATGAGAAGGTCTGTGCTTGCTGGTAGAGATCAGCTGACTTGCTCCCTGCTTGTAGCTATTTTGAAGGCAGGACTCCCTGCTGACCAGAAATTAGCTCCAAGGTGGCCTTCGGGCCTGTCTTTCCCTGGGATCTCTCCAGCATCCCCTCACATTACGTTCTGTAAACTGCTTTCCCTCCATCTCCAAGGGCTCTTCTTTGACAAGTCCCTCTAGATTAGCAAACACGAGCCCTCTCTGGTGCTTTCTGCTTATTGCCCCACCATACACTAATCTCTTTTTATCCACGATTTGGCTTTCCATGCTCTCAGCTCTCTGAAGTCAGCTAAAGTCCAAAAACAGTAAATGGAAATTTCCAGAAATAAAAAGTTCTCATAAATTTTAAATGATTTTTATTACAGTATTCTGTTGTAATGTTAGCTGTTGTTAATCTCTTAGTGTGTCTAATTTATAGATTGGACTATGTCATAGATATATGTGTATACACAGGAACAAACATGATAGATAATATGTAATATTTAGTAATATCTGCATTTGGAGGCATGTGGGGAACATTTTGGAGCATATTCTTATAGGATAAGGAGCTACGACTAAATCCTCCTGCATTCCAACCTCGTCCACATCCTCTCTACACAAAACCTCACTCCTTTCTTTCTCCTAGAAGACCTTCATGGCTAATTAACCGTGATTGTCACATTATTGTGGAGGGGAAATATTTTCAACCTGTGCTATAAAAGAGATGTGCCACCTTCTTAAAATTTTCACATTCTGGAAATGTAACCCTCCCCCACCCAAGACACTTAAAACAAACGAGAGCTTTGATTTCCAATTCAAGTAAAAGGAAACCTTGCATCATACTAGGGTATACTTTTTGGTTTTACTTCCTAGGACTTTTTCGATGGCTAACCCTCTCTTTCTGTTATGATTAAATCCAAGAAGCAACATGCAGTTTCCACTTGGTTTTCTATTTGTTGGTTTGTATCTATGGACCATGGTTTAAAAATGGCTTTTATATTTTTTACTATTTGAAGAAATCAAAAGAATAATATTTCTGGACACATGAAAATCAAATGAACTTCAAATTTCAGTGTCAGTGAATACAGTTTCACTGCAACAGAGCCTTGCTGGTTTGCTTACGCAAGCTCCATGGTAATTTACAACCAGAACTGAGAACCTGCTGAGAAGATGACTTTTACCACCCACCAGCCATAGCTCCAAATCCTCACAGCCCGGCTCTTTACAGGCAAAGTTGACTGATCTCTGTTTAAAGCCATGCTTAATTAAACTAGAGAGACCTGGGTTCAAATTCAACTCTGTTCCTTACTAACACGCTGTTTAACCTGAAGGACGGGATATAATATCAGCCTGGTGGTGTAGAGTGTTAGAAAATGAATAAGAAGATGTCCATCAAGCCTTCCAGCAATTCTCTGACAGGGAATGACACAAAATCAATAGATGACTTTTTAAGAAAACTGGACCAAGGATTTTATCATGAATTCCTGCCTTCTCCATAACTACATTTCCTTCATGTATAGAATACACAAAAAACTATGAAATATTCCCCTTGTTTGTTGATACCCTTTACTGATGACAAACTGCCATACTGAAATGCAGACTCTTTAAAGCTAAACATAGCAAAAAATCTGCACACCTCAAATATCTATAGTAATTTCCTAGGCTTGTGGTAGCAAATTATTACAAACTTGATGGCTTAACACAGCAGCAATCTATGCTGTCGTGGTTCCAGAGCCAGAAGTCCCACATCAAGGATTTGGCGGAGTTGATGCTTTGCCTCATTCCTCACCTTTCCCGGTTGCCAGCAATCCTGGGTGTTCTTCCACGGCGGCAGCCTGGATCCAAGCTCCGTTTCTATCTTCGCCTTCACGTGGCTCTGTCTGCGCACCACTGTGGTAAATCACAACGTGCGTTTTTCGGATTTGTTTCATAGGTGGAGATAGGTCAGCGAGACTAAAGAATTTCATGGAAAAAAAAATCTACAAAACTTAAGAATTTTACAAATCAGTTAAGCAGATTAGGAGCACCTACTCCCATCCCGATATGACTCCTTCGTCCTAGCAGGATGCTCTGTGTTCCAGTGTTTCCATCGCCCACTCCTTCCATCATTTTTATTTCATGTTTCTGCTCTTTCCTAAGCGCTGTGCTGTTTCTTTTTCTGCTCTTTTTCTGCATACCTGGAAAAGGAACTGGAGAGTCATCTGGCACTCTCTGCGTGCGCCCGTCTGCAAGCCAGTACTTGTTGCTTTGTCCTATTTAGAGGACCTAATGACGAAATGTGCTCCGCACAGAGACCAACACAATTTTGGCAGTCACAGGGAGAGACACTTATTTTCCCTGCTAAGCAGATAGCTTATTACTGAAAACCACTAAGAACCGTGCTGAAGTCGGTATACAAGAAATGACATGAATCATAAAAGTCTTAGCCAGGCTTAAACTATTGTGTATACATACACAGAAACACGCATAAGCACACAAACTCCAGCTGTTCATTTCTCCCTTTTCTTTTCTTTTGAATATGCCTTAATTCTGTACTAACCCCAAGCCAAGGATTAAGTCAAGTAGGAGCTCAGTGGAAATCTGATCCAACACTGCTTTTGGAAAGAATTCATAGAAAGGCTCAAAGCCGTGAAAGCATGGCTCCCTTCCAGGACCCATTAGGAAGTGTTTGCTTTGTGACCATTTTATTCTACCCAGTTACCTCTCAAAAAATTGATCATTGGCTGGTTAGGGAAGAAGAGACCAGTACTGGTTCTGTATAGGGCAATATTGAGCAAAATGGATGTTCCCACAGTGATTCCTAATGGAAAGTCACTGTACACTTCTCTTGGTAATGCACAGTACTGGGTAGAAATGGATGCACCCTAAACCCAGAATCCAAAGACCTGGCTTTTAATCATGGCTGGGTAGCAGAGGAGCTTGGAAAGTCACCTAAAGTCTCAGGATGTGGGATGAGATTATCTCTAAATCTCCTTAGATCTCTGAGTCAATGATTACATTCTGATCAACGGAGTCTGGTTTTAAACTTGTGGGACATAGTTATAAATATGTTATTACTTCCACGTTCTTTTTATGGCCTTGAGAATTTTATGAAAAGTGTTGGCACCCAGAACTGATCTCCTATAATTGTCCATAAACACTTTCTTTATTTCTTTGAACTCTAAATGGGAATCGCGTTTATGTTTTTGAGAGCTTGTATATGGGGGGTGTTGTATGTATTTGTGTCTAAAATACCTTTGGACCTGTGAATACTAAGAGAAAAGAGTAAAGAAAAAAAAAAGAAGCATGAATGCAGAAGGTACTGGACTTTGTAAAAGAATTGAGGTGTTAACCAAGCAGGGCTTTTATTTTCCACCTAGTTCTTCGCAAAAATAAAAACATAAATACAATTCAGAGAAAAGTGTAGAGGAAATAAAGATTGTGAAGTCACAGAAATGAATCCAAATTCTTAAGTCACTGCTTTCCTATGTCTATAATTTTTACCCAGTGTTTGAAACTTAAAACTAGTTTGTCTAGTTTTGAATTTGGGGGAGGAGGAGCTATAAGTTTGTAGTGATTATTGTGTAAATAACATACACACAGTCCGTAATTAAAATTATGTGGGCAAGGACCTAGTCATCCTGAAGTGGTAACTTCCAACTTTGAAAGTACACACACATCCCCTGGGGGCTTGTTAAAATCAAATTCTAATACAGTAGATCTGAACTAGGGTCTGAGATTCTGCATTTCTGAAAATATCTGATGAGAAGCTAAAGTTTTAAACTGAAATCGTGGAGGCATTTTAAAAATGTCAAACACTTTTCTCTGTATCCTGCCATCTCCAAGCACAGTAGACATTTACCTTGAAATGTTGGTCTTTTTCTCCCTGTTCTTCCCTCATGTGTATGGCTGTTCTGCACAGCTGTCTGTCACCTATCATCAGGACAAAAGACACCAGCAGTGTATCATTTTCAAGTCCTCTTGTGTCAACCTGCTGGGACAAGTCCCCCACACTTTGGCTGGGTACTGTGAGTCTCTCTTTTCTTATCTCAACCACTACTACTGGTTCTCAAATGCTAAAAATTATTGATTAAATTCTTCACCTTCTTTTACACTAGATAGGAAATGTTTCCCAGGGGGAAAAAATGTACTCCTTTACTGGTTTCAAACTTACCTCTATTAAGACAGTATAACAAACAAACAAAAAAATTAAAACAACAAAAATCTTGCTCCTACATTTTCACGGCTCATACTTTTATCATTTTTATGTTCTTCTACTTCTCAAAATGATAGTAAAAGGCCTGGAAACCAATTATTTGTCTTTCTAGTTCATTCAGTCAATAATAGATGATAATTTACCCTCTCTGTGTGTGATTGGAGCATATTTTAAATTATCCATTTAAGCTTGGTCTGTAATTAAAATTATGTGGGCATTTAGAACATTATTCTGCAGAAATGCTCTGAGGGCTTTCTCTGATCTAACTCATAGAGTCCAGGTGCAAAGCAGCATAAAAGCACTGAGGGAAAAAAATCAGCCATTTCTTGGGTTCACGCACTGGCCATTTGTTTACCAGCTCCCTGGAGCAATCTAAGCATATAGTATTGCAGGAGATTAAGTGTCTCCCAGAGTTACCAGGAAATATGGAATCTCTGGATGCACTAAGTAGAAGGCAGATCTGTCTCTCTATTTTGATACATCTATCTCATGGAAGACGACTCTTATAAACAAACACATTTCTATGAGAGATGCTATTATCATTCACGCATATTCACTTACCTACCTAAAGAGGAATGTGCGTCTTTACCTGTCTCCAAATAATGTGCAAAACCTCCCTCCTATGGACATCAGCAGACACGTGATTTTTTGGGGTCAATGAAACAGCAGGTGTGAATGTGCAACAGCTACGAAGCCCCAAGAACTAATAATAGTTCAGTCTTAGAGTCCTCTGCAGAGAGAAGGACATGAGCCCGGTAAGTGATGAGTCTGGACCCTGGCCCTAGGACCAAAAGGCCGGAAAACAGGAGCAGAGCAACAGTTGGGCTGCAGGCAGCAAGGTACAGGACTAAGAAAGACATTTTCATGCAGGCATCAGTGAGACTTTGACTGTCACCATGGCATAACCCATCAAAAGTCAACTGAACTGGTGCTCTTACCTCTACCAATGACTTAAGGAAAGTAGCAGAAAACCCTTCACCCATACAGCATGAGCTGAAGAGCCAAGTAATTTCCTACAGCAATAGT